>JARJEB010005997.1:0-37284 GCA_030264535.1 Liometoxenus newtonarum
CTGGTCCGCCATATAACTAAAATCATAAAATGTAGATTACCCAAAGTACACCCCCGGACTAATGACGCGAGACTGAAGTCTATTTCAAATTTCGTGCCTTTTAGGTGCAAGTGAGCAACTGCAACATACTCAATATGGCTATTTGGTGTAATTCCCTTCCGTCCTCTGGCTGCATACCACCCGCCTTTTCTCTATGGCTGTGGTGGGTACAATGCAATCAAATAATACAAATATAGGTACAACTTGGGAAAAATGAATTGCTTAACCATATTTATGTACACGAACAAATTAGCTTTTTAATTCATTAGTAAGTTTCATTCAATATTAATTATTAATTAACCTACTGCAATTCATAACTATATGGTGTACACCATCACTCAGATTAAAGGATACAGTATTCCAATCCATTGGTAACTAAATGCAACCGGTGCATTTGCGAGTTTAGTGCTTGTCGATTAATAATTCCATGTGAACTCTTGTATTATATGGATATATGCTAGATAATTTGCAATTCAAACAGGACAAATGCATCCTACGTTAATGCCCTTGATGCTATGCAAACGGACGCATCGTTAACAAAAGCTTCATAATTATTAACGAACAAATTGATTATGTTAAAATTGAAATCAGTCGAAGTCTGTATTCAACTGGAAACTCCAACTTTCCAGGTTTTAGTTGAAATTTAGTGAGTGAAGTTCAGTATTCAGTAATTGTAAATTCAAAATCTATTATTTTGGTCTTGTTTCACTATACGTATGCAAAGCAACAAATAATGGAAGTACAAATTGTACATTTGTAATTTGCAAACTAACAGTAACACTTTGACACCAAACAGGCAGAGACAGAGAAGTATCTGTTAATTCATTGTTTTCATAATAATATTCAAAATATCATCTCAAGCAAATCTTAAGTATTTTACCAAGTGGTAATGAATTTTATAATTAAATCCTGTACTGCGCTGATCGTTGCTTTTGCCGGTTCCCTACAATGGAGACGGCGTGGTTCTTCGGATGATGTGAAAAGGTCTGTAAATGGGCGCCACTATACTTTCAACGTGGCAGAGACACGTAGTATAGTTTATACAATCAAATCGGGTTATTAATACCATTTATTAACTTCTGAAACATACACAAAGTAAATTTACGACTTGCTTTCAGGTCAAATGTAATCCGCGGTATCAATCCTTATAACTAAGTACAGGCTAACAGCCACACCGCGTTACTACGCCTGTTTAAAAATCTGTATATGACAATCTAAATCAAAATATCGTCACGTTTCACGTAGTTGAATCGGGACGCAAACGTATACTGATTTATCAGACACTATAACACCCATGGCAGAATTTCAAACAAAATGAAGGGGGGGGGGGGTCAAGTGCACGTTATCCCGGCCGGGAATACAAAAGTAACGTTCAACGTTACACCTGTAAATTGTGAGTCTGCGAATTTGTAAAACACAAGCGCGTGCGGCTTCAAATTATACGATTGAGGATTCAATTTTGTGTTCAACAATGAACTTAACCAAATATACGTACCTATACAGTTGCATTTCTGTAGGATTGGCCCAATTTATCCGGTTGACAGACATTTGAAGTAAATGCACCCGAATGAGTCTACTAAAGTGTAATTTACATTTACAGATAGACGAGTCATGACTGCATACTGTCAGTCGAATTCCCTATACCTATTCCCCATACTTACACGAAGGATATTTCAACTATTTGTATAATATATAACTACATACGAGTAACTAAAGCAACCATATACCAAACCAAGTTAAACGATAAATATTGATGTTCTCGTCAAACATTGTTATAAGCTCTTTACTTCTATCACAACGCAATTTGTCGTATTTTCTGCAATAATTTGATCTCTATACCTATATGTCTTTTAATATATTACCCGCAGTATGCATAGTCGAAAATCGAGAAGAGAATGGAATGAAAGACACGAGCTTGCGAGAGTTAATCAATTGCTGATGGTGAAGACAAGAGCAAAAGCCGTGTGCGGTTTCGACGAATTTAGCTGACAGTCTATATAGATATTTGTGACTACCTCTAGAACATTTCTACCATCAGTCTGCGGCAAATGAACGAAAACAGCAAATGACTGAACGAATTGAACAGAACGTACTCGCAGAGAGTAAATGAACACATCAACGATGAACGAAACACCATCAACGATGAGATATCAAATAACGAACTATTCTCGTCACAAATTAGTTATTCTCGTTACAAAAGCTTCGCCTCGGATTGCTATTATTATCGTCGTTATTAACTTTGTTTATTTAAGCGAACTTCGCGTTTGCCATTTATAAACGCATCACTCAACCAATGCTGTTTTGGTGGAGATTTACATTCTTCCATTAGCCACTGTTTTGTTATTACATTACTGTGATATACTACGTTCGGCGAACGCATTCAGTAAGTGCTCCTCCTACAAATGCGCGCCAAATTTGAATTGTTTTCTTCGATTTTGCTATTGGTAAGCCTGTTTCACGCAAATTGTAGGTATGTCTCGTATTTGTCAAACATGGTCAAACAAGTCGATGTCAAGTTTGAAGTTCGTGCTTGCATTTTGGTTAATAAGTTATGAACGACATCGTTTCATCTTTTTGAATTCTCGTGCATGTTTTTATTGTTTAACGCCTACTATAGCAATCAACATACTGAATATGTTCGGCGAACGCAGTTTAGTACGAAAAAAAGTAAAAACATATTCATAATTGGCGACAATAAAAGAAACAAAGCGAAACAAAAAGTTTTTCTTGTAATTTGCTTATTTTCTTTTATTATTCTTTGTTGGTTTATTCAATTTTTTCCTATTCTCATTTGTTTTCAAAGCTTGTTTTTATAGTTAACTAGTATAAGCATTATTATCTTCTTTGCTTGTTAGTTCGTATTAAGCGAACATGAAACGAGGGATTTTTATTTATTTTAATTGCAACCCGTATTTGTACTTAATTAATACAATTAATTCCGGTTTTCTGAGCACGGCTTCATCATAGTATAATGATGTTAATGAAATTGTAAAATAATTTTACTTCCTCTTATTTTTTTGAATTTATTTTTCATCGTCATAGTCGTCACGTTGTCCTGATTCCTATGCAAAGAGTTTTGTTCGATTTTTATGTTTCTATGTTTTGGTCTGTTTTTCTTCGCCCCGTTACATCACCCATACCCATATAATCGTGGCTTCACTCTTTCGTTAAGGTCGAAGTAAACTGGCAAAGCCCGTATTTAACTTTGTGTTCGTTCGTTCATTCGTTGAGCGCAAGTACGGACTAACTATAGGATAAATATCCATTATGAGTGGTGTGTTTAAAGAGCACGGCCACTGATTTAATTTGCTTGCGCGATTGCTGCGCTAGGAAAATTTAAAATCACACCCGCTGCCATTAAGGATTTAATACGATTACAATACAAATATTATTCTTGTGGAAATTAAATAACGATTTTATCATACGAACACACAGCGTTCCTATGTCATTTTTTCCTCTCTTTGCTTTTTATGTGTTTCGGTAAAAAGCCGAAGTAAAAATTCAAAAACCCGAAAAATAAATATTGAAATTTGAAACGTTTACTTCCTTTAGTTGATACACCCAAGGAAATTTCCTTGAATTCATGCTGCATTTTTGGAATTGTATTAATTATCGGAATTGTTGGAATGCTTTTCCTATAATAGTTTTGTCGGTCGAAGTCGAAAATCATCATCTGCTTGTCTTGCTTGTCTTCCTGAATTTGTTTATGATGATATTTATGAAATGAGGGGGAACACTCTCATAACGTAGTTAAATGAAGACGTTTGTTCATTTGTAATGTTGGTTCGTTTATGTCACATTACGAATTTAAATATGTCTTTAGCCTTTAGCATTTGCTAACTAAAGACCGGAAACTATTAGCGACATATACACGTGTCTCAAAGTTGTCAAACAAACCACATGCAGATCGTTCTTTTCCTGTACGTTTTGTATACCTTTCCTCAAAGCAACAAACTTTTATGACTGCTTTCATTTATGTCTGCATGATATTTCTGTCTTGTTTCCATAACTGACTTTGACTTTACCACACGAATTTAATTAAAACAAAGTGGATGCTCATTTTTCCTATAAACCATTCAAATATTTGTAAATTTGCTTTTACCAAATAAAATGCAAATTGATTTGATTAATCTCAATAAACTCGTTGCTTGCTTGAATAAGTTGCAACATTTTCGTAACAAAACATCAAAAGTAATTTTGCAAAATAAAAACATACCTATGGCATGAACGAAAAACGAAATAAAAATATAAAATAAATTTCGAAGCCTTAAGGCTAACAACGCTGCGCTCGGCTCGGCTTCAACAACTTTGAGAAACAAAGTCAAGATGAAAAAGTAAAAAATAAAAAAACCAAAGAAAAAATACACGAAAATAAAGGAAAATACGACGTTCTGAAATAACAAGTGTGTTGAGTGCTTTTTCGGTGGGTCCCCTAGCGTTCAGTTCCGTTCAACTCGTCTGTTCTTAGTGTTGCTCGCCATTCTTGCGCTTGTTGTGTGGATGGAGTAAACAATTTATATACATTTTATTTATAAAAGGCGACTTTCAATATTTGATGTTTGACCGACAAAGGTTTTCATATAATACAAGTCCGGGCACCTACAGCAAAAAGCCTCGACTTGTTTCTAAACAGCCGCCGACCTAAAAACGCCAACAATAATACAACAATACCATGTTATACATGAAGTTGTCCGGTGAGAGCGCAACACTTGAAAATATTACTTGCGGCGGCGTATATATGTTTTTTTTCTTCTGAAAATGAAAAGCTTTATGCTGGGTTGAGGGTTCAAACTCAATTTGTTCAAACATTTATCCATTTTGCATAAATATCCTTTTAACATGTAATCCCAAATCCCAACAGGACGCATTGAATTTTTGTTGTACAAAAAACTGTTAAATATCATTTTAGTTTAATCGTTATTGACGACATGTCGTTATGACTAAGTTGAGATGACGGTAGCTGTTTGTTTATTTGATAAATGGGATTTTATTAATATTTCATCGATATTGGTATTGCGTTCAGGTCTAGTAGATCGTAAATTCATCAACTGTATTCCCATCAGAAACTAATATTGACAAATAGCCAACGTCCTCAATCTCCATTCAACCATACGCGGTCATTGGTCATTCATCCGTTTTGACAAACAAACAGTTTAAAGTACGCCGACGCAATTACGATGTACACGATGACAGTACAAGTATAAGTGCTTACAAAGGACATGTATTACTCCAGGATAAATGGACATGAACATGAAGGAAGATAAATGAAATAAAACCAAAGAATGAAATCGGTATCGTTTTATGTCATTGAAATTCGGACACCTCTGTGGTGTACGTAAAGATACCGACTTTTTTTGCGTTAAGAATTTATTACAAAAGCATTTCCTATAAGGTGCGAAAGCTTTCATTTTCATTCTTTACCTTTACCACGTCTGTCCTTCCATACCTATATGTATAGTATAGGTATGTCCGTCCCGTTCATCGTGCTCAGTATGTGAGCTTTATGTAGTGGAAAGTTGACTGCTACGATGAAGGAGGATAAATCTTTGTCACCTCTTTAGCTGAGTTTTTGCGGTTCGTGCTTGCGGTCTCGCATCGTGTCATCCAGGCTTCAGAGCCAGTGTTACCGCTACTATCCAAATATACGGAGTTCACACTGCTTCTGCTATTTGGAAGGACCGTTACCTATAGTGCCGATTCAGAAATTTATGATATTTCATTTCGATGTCATTTGTATTGTGAACCCGATTCCCATTTTGTGACATTTTGCTTTTCTCTTTTTTCATCATTGGTGACGTTGCGTATTGTTATAGAAGAAAACATGGGAAATATATAAAGATACAGACACTACGAACACTTTTTCGCCCTCTTCCTTGATGCGCTTCATTCGCTTCATTTATTACTTCATCATCATGCGCTTCGAGAGCAATTTCAACTGTAGCAATATAAAATGAGACTATTCAGGAAATTGTTGATGCGTTTGTATTGTCGCTTTAATATAACATCTGTATCAATACAACATCAAATAGTTAAGAACTTTGCTCAACTATACTTTGTTATTTAAGTATTTTATGTAACAGAATTTGTGCTAGCGCAGTTGCATAAATGATTATCTAAAACTATTGCATTATATCCATAACGTAACACTTCAGTCCATCTCCTTCTTTCTTGTTCTATCTATGTTTTATGATTGTACTGACAATTGTTTTTTGAGTTGCCTACTTTTTGAACTGCTTCGACGTGTAACCTTGCGTGTGACTTGCATTTGACGTAGGACCGTTTCACGTTTGACTTGTTCAAAAGCAACAGTAGTGATTTCGTGTCTCTGTGCAACTTTGAGATTGTTCGACGTGTAGCCTTGCGTGTGACCGTTTGACGTATGACTCTGCGTTCGGCTTGTTTACATGCAACAGTAGTGATTTCGTGATTAAAAATTACGGAATATAATATGTAAAATATGATTGTGGCTGTGCAAAAAATTCTAACGCATTGCGTTTTTGATTCTGTCGTGTAATTTTTCTTTACTAGAGATTATTTTCCCGTCCCATTCGTTCATTTCAGTTAACTTCTCGTTCTCTTTCGTTATTCGGTTGTGAAGCGAAGAGATTAATTAGCCGCTTGCTAATGGCGCCTGAGTAAAATTATATGTTACGTCATTACTCATATATTATGATAAATGATTAAATAATTATCATTTGCACATGATGTACATATATGAAAAGTTATATTATACTTACGGCGCTATTTACATTCGAACTTTGATTATACGTATTATCACCCTCGTCAAGAATTCAACTGATGACTAATATAAGCTAAATGACTTTATATTTTCCAGTTGAAAAGCGTTTTCAGCCTTTTCGAATAAAACTATTCAAAGGAAAGGAAAGATGCTTAATAAAAGTACCTTTTACTTTTGCGAATAATTTCCTAACAATGAATTGAATGGAATGTAAGAACTTGAAATGGAGTCGAAAGTATTCTTTTGCTGATGTCTGCCTATAGCGTTATAGCATTTGTAATAATTTATAATTAAATACTACGGATAGGTATTATGCGTTTTCCTTATCCTACAACTGTATAGAGTCATCAACCAGACTTCTAAAAAGGAATAAATATGTATTTCCCTTCGCGTATACGTGTAGAGACATTTTAATTAAGCTAAGAGTATATTGTGGAAGGAACAGGAAAACCCGAATGATGTTCTGTTCCTGTTGTAATGGGGACTACGCAAATGGGGTTTTTGTTGGTTGTCTCTCTTTCCGTAAAAGCCCAAAGCCCAACGTATATCCGAATCTTTAGATGCACAAAGTCTGTCTTAATATAACTATACATTCCCTAGTTTCATTTACGTTGAATGACGTCTACCGTGTGTGAATGTATCTATATGCTTGGCATAAACGTAATAATAATCTTTGCCAAACAAAGTGGAACTTGTGCAAAGTTTTGCTTGAAATGTCAAAAGAGTTTGCATTCGGCTCGGGCCCGGGAGCATGTCATGGGGGAAAGACGGCAACAAAGTAACAAGACCAACATCACCGCCACCACACACTATTCACATTCTTTGTTCGAGAGACGGAAAGACGAGGCGGTGTGGTTCCCATTCGAAAGACGACATGCTAACTTTGTTGGAACACCTACAACCACTGCATGTACACATGTTACTGTAAAAGTCCGAAATTTGTAAATCCTAGATTTTACCTGTAAATCTTAGATTTTACCGTAGCCGTAGTCCTATTGGTGAGGCTTATTCCTTCTTTGGCAGTGTGGGTTGACCGGGTAAATTCTAGGATTAACCAAATCCGACTGGTAAGACCTAAGATTTACCGGTAAAACCTAGTATTTACGAATATGTGGGCTTTTGGAGTAACACATATGCTAACGCACAGAGAGACCACGTACCGAATCGAGTTTGCACATTCGCTATACTCAGTTTCTCGCGAAATTCTAAAATAACGTCGGCGTCTTTATGTTAACGGCGTGATTTGTTTCCTCGTTTCCTGATTTTGTTACAACCAAAACCAACTAAAGTCAACCAAACTTGTCGTTATATACCTGCTCCCAAGTCATCTTGATGTCTTCTACAACGCCTGCTTCCCTACTTCAGGAGAACGAATGAATGAGTTAAATCAAAATTATCTTTAGATTTAGAATACGCCAGAGTCGCATAAATTCGGGGAATATTAACAATATTGTTGAATGTTGGAAATATCAACAAGCAGCATACCCGAAACCGACGTTAGCGGTGAATGAATATTCGTAAACCGGTTTGGAATTACATGGATTTTCAGCTACAGGCTGGAAATGTCGTTGTAATATGATTCGGCTGAACGAGAAATTTACGAAATATGTTCCAAATATCCCAACTGAGTTGCTGTGATAGTACCTCTCTCATCTCATTTTCTGTTAAGTCTGTATCTGTATCCAAGACCAAGAGTTATAATAAACTTTGGAATTGCCCGTATTTTATCTTATTATTACAGTCGGGGAAGTAGATTATGATGCATAAGCAACTGTTTCATGTTCTTTCAGTGTTTCGATGAAATATGCTTTTTAGCGAATCGCAATAAAAGCGCACCCCTTTTACTTTTACCTCCACAGATGAGCGCCTATTTCATTTCGTTTAGCCTTTCATTCCCCATTTACCATAAAAAAAGTCGCCTAAGAAAAGATGGAAACAAAAGGACGAGAAGATGAGAAGGAAAAAATTCAAACAACGGTTCATGTTGACTCGCGAATTCTCAAGCTAGCCCATTTTGAAAGTAATAAACTTGATACATTAGCTATATTTTTATTTAGTTTACGTTTTTAATTAAAATCTTTTATTTACTTTGCAAATAGCGATTCTCCACACAAACACGTATTACACCTCATTTGCAAATTTATAACTTGGAAAATATTATTTTATTCAGCGAGGTGAGCGAGTACAACATGCAATTATTAATAAAATTTCTTGAAACTATAAATTTTTTAGTGACCTAGCTAGGTAATGTAAAGTTTTACGAGTAAAACCCTGTCGTTAATGTTCAGGTTAGGCTATTTGATTTTAATCTTTTTTTGTGTTTCAAGCTTTAATATAAAGAAAACTTATTACAACGCGCGATAGAAAAAATATGACGAATCCTTTGAGTAAAAACTTGAGGAGTTATTGTTTGTTTTACTATTCCTGTTTAAATTTATTGCAGCGAGACGGAAAAAAACTTCCTGGAACAAATAAAAGACTGTATTTATTAAAATTTGTACTGATTGAAACTTTTTACCTTATTTTAAGTGTTTTATTTTCTTTTGGTAAAAAACATGCTTTTGTTTACGAAAAATAGTGCGGACTTTATAAAATATTTATCAGTAACAAGATTCTTATTATAAGAAGAAATAGTTTTGATTATCCGGCGATAAACAGCTACCTTGTTTTCTTGTTTTCGTTATAAAAGTTTTCTATTGACATGAAACAAGATAAAAAAATCTATACAATAATGAGTCTCATTAGATTCTATGTGAACCTATATTAAAGTAGGTATGTAGCAATTTGGTATGTATGCTTAGATTGCTTTTGGTTTTCATGTCGCGTGCGTTCGTCTCGAGGAAAACTTAAAGAAAACTATACGACCACGAAGCCGGTATAATAACCCACAATATGTACCCCACATAAATATGTTACGAACGTAATAAGCGAGCCGAGAACGACGCTCGCGATCCTTTTCAATTACAATTGAAAAGCAACAACAACTTCCAACTGTGCAGAAAAAAAATTAAGAAGTTCATTTTGTTTTGGTGCGATGTGATTTCGATTTCTCGTTGTTTTCGATGCAATGCGGAGCGACGATTGCATTTCAATGTAATGATAAAGGTGTGAATAACTTGAACCGAACGAACAAAATGAACCAAACGAATAGAACGTGCATCGTACTGACTTGAGCATTTTACTCCGAACTAACCGAACGAGCAGAGCCAGCGCACCTAATTTGTCTATGAACGAACAATGTTCCACCCGATGACGATAAACAAGGAAAGACCAAAGGGGATTCAGTTAGCTTCAATACAAAAGGCATGCTACAAGCACTGTGAAACTGAATTTTGTTCTGACCGTTCATTCGGTACGTTCTGCTCGTTCGGGTGCGGGTCGTTCGGAGTAAAATGCTCAAGTCACTACCAACCATAAGAAGAAAACGAAAAAAGCACCACGATCTTATTTATCGCAGTTGAGTATCTCGCGAACACGTTCATACTCACCAAAACTTTTCTTTTGCTCGTCCACACAAATTTATCGCTACCAAACTGTTCTCTTTTCCCGTGAGTTGTTTGTTGGTGGGTGTGAATGCAGGAATAGAAACGTTTTGACGTTTTCTAAACTGAGGAAACATAAATTAACTCTCACACTTTTGGCGACCAAAAACTCAACGATTCACTTTCACTCAAAGAGTAAAACCACCCAAAACACACACATGAACATGATTAACACAGTTGTAAACGATTTGTTTTTACTATCATGTGAACATGAAGAATAAACGAGCAGAACGAGATATTTTCATATAAATTATTATTATTTACTAAACCAAACCAAACCAAAGCGTATTTATGATTAAACACTTTGTTTTTTATAATCTATAAGCTTTAAAGCAGCTGGTTTTATGAACGTTAAACCCTTTTCAACCTGTTTTAGTCACTTTTTCTAGTGTATGATTTACTAGCGTTTAATATTTAGTTCATGCTTATTTACTATCTAATACCAGCTAGTAGCTACCGTATGCTTGTTTGTTAGACATAATTTTAGGTATAATAATTTTTACGAAGTTGTTATTATTATTATTACTGGTGCTTAAGTTTTTATTTAATTTTTGTAAGTATAACATTAGGGCGAATCTTATCGAAACCAGTCTGATGTCTTTGCGCATAAAAACAACATTTTGGAAAATGTGACGTTGGTTGTAATCGAGGTGGTTTTATACGGGGAAATTTGAAAACACCTTGCAAAAGCATCTGGACCTAATAGCCCTCAGTAAAGCAACAATAATGATATCTATTAAAGTGTGGAAAAGTAGCGTAAAGTGGAAGAAACGTTATAAACACGTTGAGAAAAAAAAACTTATATAACTTTCGGTTGCTTGAGCTTGGCTTCAGATTTTTCTGAAGAGGAAACGAATGAAAAGAATACCTTTATTGCCAAAATATCAGATAATAATCCCACAGGGTCTTATTTACAAAACAAAAAACCAATAATATCATAAATTTTTGCAAGGAAATTAAATATCTTCTATCTTTGCAATGAAAATAATCGGATGCATCATGGATGCATTAAAAATTAGTATCTTGGATTGTAGTTACTACTTTTATTTTATGTTCCCGTATATGACTTTGTTCGAGATTTCTCTGCTCCAAAAAGTCGGCATAACTATAACTAACGTAGATATGAAGCGATATAATAAAAAGCGATTTCCCGTGTCAACTAAAAGGATGAGGTCGTGTTATCAAACAGTTTAGGTTTAGAGGTTGCCACGATTGCTTGGAACCGCGTATTTCCCCAGGGCAATTAAAACAAGACCAGAATTGTTCGCCGAAACTCTCCTCACACATGTATTGGCTGAAATATACTTCGGCGATTGTTCTTGAAACAAGAAAACTTCATTATAATTGATATTTGAATTAATAAATACATAAATAAATAGTATGAATATTTTGCTTTGTTTTTTTAGAAAACTTGGAAAAGAATTGCGTTTTTCAAAACATGCTGCTATAAACAGCGAAAACAAATATTTTTTCTTTAACTTTTTGTAAATTTGCTGTATAGGTATTGAAGAAAGGACGTAGAGAGAATGGACGCTCATGAATAATGAATACAGCGTTCTGGTTGGTCTCCATTCATATTAAATTAAGCAAACCTCAATAAAGTTCGACTAGTAGTGAAACACATGTATGAAGCTAAGCTATTGATAATGTAAATACGAAACTGAATAATATAAGTGTTTACTTAAAAATCCAGTGCATGAGCAAAACGGCGCTATGCGAAGAATGGAAACAAGAAGAAAAGAAGAGGAAGAAAGTGGTTCTTTTAAATTGTTCCTATATACATATAGGTGAGGTGAGCGTTTCAGTGCTCGTTTTGAGGTTGAGGCTATGAAGATTATATTGAATAAATCGAGTTCCGCGCAGCGCGCTAAACTTTTCCTCCAAGCGCGCGCTGTGTGCCGTGAACGAGGCACGCGAGATGCTCATAACACGTTTATCTAAGGGTGGTCTCACTTAGGGTTATCTCCCCCGTTTTATATAAAACATAAATAGTTTACTTTAGCGTACTTGAAAGTGTTTGTGGTGCAAGAAAAATATGTTGCTTCCCTTGAGGTTCACCCTCTTATATCCGTCGATGCAACGATGCAAGGTGGTGCATGGAGATATATATTTGCGCAAATATATCGATATAATAGAGCAGAGGTTCTCAAAGTCATCCACTAGTGGGTCGCAAGCCTACTTTGGGTAGGTCGCTACTTTTAAGCAAATAGGTCGCAAAAAATGATAATTTTCAAAATTAGGTCTCGGCCCGCAAAGGTTTGAGAACCTCTGTAGTAGAGAATGGAGGGAAGAAAAGGAAGAAAGGGCAATAACATCCAGCAAATCCATCATTTAAAACTAACTTTTGAACATTGCGAGTTTGTATATTGAATTTATATACATTGCAAAATGTATTTATTGCATTACCGAATATCCGCTGCTAGGTTTCGAGTTTTGGTTTGGGCATAGTCGAAAACTGTTGATGCTTGATTGACCTTTTAGTATAGTTTAGTTAGTCACTGCAGTTGTTTAGCTATAATAGTCTGGCAGTAACTGCAAAGCTTCTGATAACATTTTGACGTTCGAGGGCGTGAATATGCTACAATGCTATATTCCTATATTATACATAATAGGAATTAGTCTTCCACTGGAAATAAATCGATCATTGCATAAATATATCTATTCATAGAAATGATAGAGAACGGGGGAGGACTGCCGAGAATCGAAAATCAAGCGGAAAGCGCATTCAGTCCGGAACATAATCGCCGAATGGAGGCGTAACGAAAATTTCTTTGTTAAATATTGTTTCCGCATTTTTGGTGAAATTTCATTGTAGATCTAATTTTGTACAAACCGCACATTTTCGGCGGGCACACGCACCCCACGTGCTTTCAGAAAAAAAGATTGATTATATTATACTCAGTACCAGATTTACTAACGAAAACACATCGACGGAATTCCATTTTATAATAGAATTATGTGAAGTACGACTCTGGGTTTTAGTTCTGTTATAAAATGCTTCAACCCCTCTCATTTTATTAAGAAAATGAGCACGCGATTGAAATACTTTAATATTTTCCTTTATTAAAGCCATAAAAATTTAAGGGCAGGAACAACAGACGCTCTTAGTAAAACTGCTATTTATGAGATAGTAATTTCCTATCGTTTTAAAGGTGGATTAATGGGTTATTTAATAAGCAAATCCTCAAACGTTTAGGTTTATATAATCGCTTCAATTTAGTCAGTCCCTTATTATCAAATTATAGCAACTGATATGAGTTCCTCGCAGCTCTATTGGGCATAGAAATCGTAAAACCGCTGCCATCAGAAAATCTGTTGTGATAATGTTACGTTATGTTGGGGTTGAGCTATTTTGGTTATATTTGGACAGCACTATTATACAGTATAAATTTAATCAGGCCTCTTGTCGCTACTGGGCTTTGGATGAACGGTATATACGGTCAAGCAACTCCAACAAACGTTTCACTTCTAAATTTACTCAATTTATGAGAAGGTTCTGTTATCGTTCTACCAGCTTTGAAGCACTATTCCTAGCGAGGGTTCGAGTACCTAACATGAAAACATTAAGCCAAATTTACACCTATTTAGAGACAAAAATAATACATTTCGTATAAGTTATGCAGCGTCTAATAAAAGGGAAAATGATAGAATTTCCGGTTGCATCAAGCCGAGACCCTCATACATATTGCAAATGAATACGAATAGGAATAGAGGACAATGCATCGGTTCAACTCCGTATTTTCACTACACTTTCGAAAAAGAAAGGTAGTTCAAAGACACAAGTTTTCATTATGTCCACTTGCAAACAGGAAAAATACTGTGTGGATAGTGATTGCGTTGCAATATCTTAAGCTAAACAATCGGCTTGAAGAATTATTAAGTATACCTAAAGTATATTCCATCAATAAATTTTTATACTTTCGAATATTGCATAGTTACATATTTGGTTAAAATTGTTTTATGAAAGGTGAAAACAAATAGAGGATTTTTCTTTACTGTTTTTATAATTTCATATGGTATGTCTGGTTCGACGTTAAGTAAGTCAGAAAGTAGGTGTCCATTACAGCTATTAAAAACGCCTTTGATGTGTAGACAAAAGACGATGTCTGAATAAATTATGCATGCCGGTTATAGTTTTTTTACTTCCTATGAAGTAATAGTGAAGAATATAAGTGCCTAGAAGTAGTGCAATATAGACAAAGTCCCAGAGCCACGACATGCGACTCCATCATTGCGCCGTGCCGCGAGTGTTGCAAGCTTATTCTTTCCTTTCTCAGTTATTGTGTAGCTTGCGGTTTTCTTATACAATATGGATTTTTATTCGATGCATTAATGCATGATATGCTTTCGATAAAATTCCGCCGTATCGTCTTTTAACAATCGTAGTTCGCAGTAGATGCGCTTACAAATTGGTTTTGGAAAAGTGTGCTTTGTCAAAAAAGCCGCAAAACGAGTGAGCTATTGCATTTCTATTTATCCTGGTGGTTTTATTAAATCTTATACACTCAATCGGTTTTTTTTCGGTAGGTGGGAGAATCCTGACTCCCGTCAGTAGCCAATGTCAGATTCTTACTGACTAAACTCCCAGCTAAATACCTCGCTTCGGAAAAAATCCATGGATAGGAAACCTGGAGGCGCCTCTGCTGTAGAAAGGGGAGGACATAGAATGCAAAAAGCAAGCAACCGGTAGAATTTCAAAGTGAAGAAAAAAGAAAGTGGAAAGATTTGATGGTGTGGGATGGACACTAATTCGGTTTTTAGTCAAGGTATTTATGCTTGGTTTATGATGGAAGTTAACTTATCTACTTATTCAGTTACCGCTAACCTTCAAGCATATATAGTTCTGTTTATATTATAAGTTTAAGATTTACGGAATACACACCCCAAGTGTTGGTGACGCATGCGCCGAAAGGTATATTCTGGTTCTCAGTTTATGCTCCTATAACCAACAATTATTATGTTTTTGTCAAATTTTCGAGAGGTTCATTACTTAATATTATTTTAAGATAATTTGTCTTTGTTCAAATAATCAATTATGAAAAAGCTTTCTTTAGCAATAATCTGCATTATCCATACTATGAAAAATCCATCCTCTTTCAACGGAATAAGTTAACAGCTATTATAAACCAGCCCTTACATCTTCCACTCATAGTTTTCTATACCTAAGTATGTACGCGAAAACCAGTGGGACATGAAGATGATCATATTTCTTTATAAGTTACTCGCTGAAAACTACAATATCAAAATACAAATACAAAAGTGCAAGCCATATGCGAACAAAATACTCAATAGTCTCTGATATGTTTTTCATTGAAGTGATACAATAAAATGCAATTGAAATTTTCTAGTGGAAACAAATGCTCAGAGTCTATAAATTGCACAGAAGTGGAATACATTTTGCTTTCTTTTTGATTCTGTGCAAAAATAGAAAACGATTAAAGTTGCACGAAACGCAAATATTCTGAGCTTGTATGTAAACACTCAGAGTTGATTTACAGGAGAGAAGAGAAAGAAAACAAGTATGAGAAAAAATGAAATAAAAAACACGGAAAAACGTAAAAACTACCACCGAATGGAAAGAAAGATCTGTTGCGCTGAAACCATATACTGTTTCTATCATCACCAATGCGCGATGGAGAAAAACGTATTTCTCTGTATTCAATGCATTTTCCTGACGTATGTATATGCGAGAGCAAAGCAACCAGGAGGAGAGATATCTTAAGTGAGCTTTCATGAATTTTTCCGTCATCTCTATGATAAATATGAAATCCCTTTTATCTTACACTCACATGTAAGATTGGTTGGTACACGAACGGATACCAGTAATATAAATGTTTGAAAAACGGAAGCCGTATTTTAATATACCCCCAGTTGGTATATTCTTATTTCGCTTCAGTTAAGGAGAGAGGAATACGAAATGCGTCTTATTTATTCGCGTATATATCTTTCTATATTCTTACGTTTCACTTTGTTGTCTATCTGCCATGTTATCCTGAGGAACGCCTAGGAACACATGTGGCGGAGGTGCCACCGTTATATTTATTCAGAGATTGAGCAATAAATTTTCAATACAAGAAGCGAAATTTGTTGCTCCACTATAAGACGGTTCAACTTTGCTTGATCGCCTAAATGCTGAAATTGAACGTAAATTTGTGCGCTTCCTATAATAATAAATTAAGTTTTATGCAACTATTTCACTCCACGGACCCTTTCGAGTTAATATGTTCCATGGTCATCGAATTAAGGGTTCTTGGTATAATATTGCTACCCTCGTCCTGTTTTAGGATGGAACTAGTAGTTGTTGCCAGAAGCTATACATACCGGGATGGAAGGAGGTTTTCAAGCAGTTCTATGTGAACCGGTTGAGAATTTAGTGACAATGTTAGCGATGTGTGCACACTATTTCAAGATAAAATGCATGTACGGAGCATCAGCGCACTCACACGAATGTGGAATGGATAGTGGTGAAGAGAGGATCTCTGGAATTAAGTACGGGTAATTTCTGAAAGTGCTTCGGATGGTTGGTTGGTACGGGCGGTCGCCGGTCATACGTCGGGTGTGGACGTTCAACTTTCACCAACTCACTTCACTTGCGGCAAGCTTGGACGACCATAGTTTTGTCTTTAGTTCTATGCTTTCAGTAGAACGTACACTAAATGTGTAATTAAACGCAGACTGCTGGTCGTGGTCTACTCTTCATTGGAACCATGCATTGTGTCGTCCTGCGTAAAGATGCTGGTGGTGGATATCCTTTAACAGGAGCTAGACAATTGCGGTTTGCACTATAGTTTCGAGTCGTCGTCGGAAACTCTTACTTTGTTTCCTTTACTTTCGTCTACTCACTACTGATTCAGATATCTACTATACCTCTTAACTTTCTTCGTAAACGTTCAGAAAGTTCTCATTCCCCTAGGCTAGCTTTTGCTTATAAACGAGGACCACCGCACCGTTTCGTTCTCTCGGACACTTTATTATCGCGACTGAATTGTACATTTAAATTTAAAGTGTCGATAAAAATCCTCTCGACCTCTTAGATTTCATCTCATGATGGCGGACAATAGAAATAGGAATCGATAGACTTATCACCTGGAGAATGCAAGTCGAAGCGCTTTCAACTATTTCTTCAGGTCCAAATGACACCATTGTTTGAATTTCATTTTTCCTTTATGATTTTCAAAAGCAGAGAAGCATGTAACTTTAGTATTCATATAATGAAGCCGAGAAGTCGTAAAATGTTACCTCCTCTAGTCCTCTTTTACGTACTTTTCAGTTTGCACTTTAAACGTATTAATTAAATATTTTGCATGAAAATGAAAAATGCATTTGTTGCATGCCGCATATTATACTTTTGAAATATATTAACGACATAATTAATAAATATAGGTGTACCTGATGCAGCTACGTGTGGAATTAATTATTCTCTTATGTAGGTATAGTTGTGAATAGTTCTTTATGGGTACATTCCACATAAAATCGTCGACACTTACAATTATAAATTACTTAGGCGACTCCAAGTAGATTTATTATAATCAGCAACATACGTTACTGACGCCCGATGGTGGTTTAACTTCACAACATTTCCACCAGTGAACGAAAATATTGCCCCAGGGGTGTTCCACTTCCACGTATGTTCATATATGCTCAATACAATGTTCATTTTAATGGAAAGACACCCTGTATGTTCACAGTGACATAAACTTTAACCACACACGCTAGTTGCATCCGGTATTCCGGGATTTTGGCTTTAGATTTGTACGTCAACATAGTACCGCTAGTACTTATCGCCATTCTTTCCTCAACTTCCTATCCATATGTTGTATAGCTGGTTCTATGTGCGCTATGGCTGTTTTCTTAACGGATAATTTGGTCCAGCTAATCTTGTGTAGCCATAACGGTTCAAACCAGCCTTGATGTATTATAGGTACAGGCAAGAAACAAGAAACCTGCAAGAGGGTTTTGCGAAACTATTAGCGCGTTCTGTATTTACAGATTATTGATTAGTCGCTTGCTGGTTTGCTTCTTTGCTACTTGTTCAGACTTCGTCGTTTACACACTTACACATCAAACACCAACTATAATACAATCTGGGCGTTCAGTGTCGATCTGTAGACAAACCCGATCATGATTTTGTTGCAGTATAAAGTTACCAGCAACTTAAGTATAACTTACAAGAAACGGTGGATTAATTGATGCGTTAATTGAGGGTCGACTTTGTTGGGAATTACAGTTTAATTGCTTTGAAGTGCCTTAAAAGTTTTGCTGAACTTTATACTGCAACAAAGTTAAACTGATTTAAAAATTAATTATTTTCCAAAAAGGAACATTGTAATAAGAAATCTTACAAGGGGTCAAATCCATGCAACGGGTAAATATTTACGAATATATCGGTACGGGATCGCACCACAAAACTTTGTGGCGGCGCGGTATTCGAGTCATTTCGCTCGCTCCATAGCAAGACTATCCATAATGAGCAAATCCCAGAACCCGTTGTATTCTACTACTCCCGGGTAGTATTCTCAAGATATTCCAATGGTCTGTTTGATTTGAACGTCCGTAGTCTCGAGCTCTATATGCCTAGATTAAATTTATTTAAAGGGATGCATTGTTGTCTGTTGTGCGTGCGATGTCATCCCAACAAACGATGAAAGGACATGCTATAAATGCAAACATGCTAATCCCGTCTAAAGCAATTCCAAGTATACGTCGTATCGTCGTCGCGCTTTAAAGGAATTTTGTTCCATCAGTAAAACCAGCAAGCCTTCAGTGACACATAAGTACATAACAATACCGAGGACATGTGCAATGTGCAACAGGACAAGGAATTAGAAATTCTATTTCTTGATTGTTGCATCGAGTTTCGTAGTATGTACTAATGTTAAGAAGTATACTCAACAGAAAACCTACAACTTGTGTATGTGCATGTTGAAATCGTTGAATGCAATCCGTCTTGCCATTTGGGTTGGCTTTCGTTCTATCCGCTTGAACGACGTTCGGCTACCGGTAAATTAAACAATCATAAAACGGGAACCCGGTAGCTATGCTTCCATTGAACCGTATATTAATCCTTAAGTTTAAGCTTTACAATTACAAGAAAAAACTGTAAAGACACACAAAATTCAAATCATGAAGCAAAACTTTAAATATTGATTGATTAATTCAATCATAGCCTAATTTCCAAAAATATAATGCAATAAAAATTAAATTCCTGATGGGTAAATGCAAGTCTTTAAACATGAGTAACAGTCATCCAGATGACTGGATGTTCCAGCCCTGATGGTTATATAAAAATACCTAAATCTTTTACGCATGATTTACTCCAAGATTCATTGAAATCAATATATGTGACACACAGGCATTTTTTGTGTTTGTCCCTGTCCTGTGTCCTCATGCGGCTTATGGTTGACAAATTCCCAATGCTCAGTGAAAGATACTTTATAAAGCATGTATCTAGACACAAAACAAAATTTCATTATGGAATTTTCAGGTAGCTATGAACCGAGAACGACATTACCCAATTTGTTCGCAATATTGGACACGAGCATGCTTATGTAGAGACAGACCTACATACAACATTCAACAATATGCCGCAGTGCATCATACCACAATGTACCGGATGAAGTAGAAAACTCAACCAAGCAATAATCCCACAATCACCGAGGGAACCATCGATCAATATTTAGGAAATTGTTTTAAATGAACCAAAATGTGTAAAATGATGTTAAAAATCTAATATGAATATTTCACACTTAAAGGCAGGAGTTCCATTGCAGGAGTATACCATTGCATAGTATCCGTAAATGTGGAAAAACTAACACTGGAAACACAAGTTGAAAATAATAAAAATATCGAAATACGGTTACTTCACGAATTAATAATATTTAAGGAAATTGTCATTTCAGTTAGACACAGATTAATTTACGATAATATGATGAAACCGCGCCCCCAAACAGAAAGTGAATTTAGGTATACCGGCAAAACTGAAAACTAACAACTTTCGTCTTTCAACTTAGTAAAACACGTTGGGGGTATATTAATAATTGGATTCGAAATTAGATATTGGAATTGATTCACTATATACCTGTACACATGAACACATTCATATTGAATATGTTAAGTTCCGTTTTACGTGTGCATGTCAAACCGATCTAGTTTAAATTACTTTATGCGCTGTTTTGATATCTCGACCCTTTTGGGGTTGTTTGGAGTTCGTGAATTAGTACTGAACGGTTTGCATGCGGAGACATGGAACATGGAAATGTTCATTATAAGCAAGTCAACAACATCCCAATCAACTCGATATTCAATATACAATTTGTAGCTGTTGCTACTGTTAGGTGCTGTTGCTGATGTTCGTATTATGCTATTACTGCTACTCTTATTGAAATTGTACCAGGAGATAACTTGATTTCAATTTTACGCTTAATTTCAAAGATAATTTAAACGGTTGGAAAGTTAGTTTTTGTCCATTTGTATACCACCTATTCCTCTCTGAAACTTGAATATAAGAGTGAACATATATTTACCGGTAGCGTTTCGTTGATCTTGCACTATTAATGAGGGAAGCATTAGTTAAAGTTAAACGTACATTCCACGTCTGTTGTTTCTCAGTTCTCCAAAACGCGTGTAATTCATTTCGTGTAGAAATTTCTTTAATGATTTATGCCTTTGTGGGCCTTTTTTTGAACACGTTCGCACGCAAGTAGATATTACATATGTGATATTACATGCGTATGTGAATACAACCCATATATGTTAATTAAGCATCAACAGATGCAAGATGTCATTCGGTAGGTTAAGAAGCGTTTAAGGGAATATTCGGGCACCACCCCGGTGTTTAGTCTTTCTGAATGTGATGGCAGTTTATCATACATATCATACATATATACGTGGCGGGACATGTAACATGGAAGATGGTATATCCTCTATATAAAGGAGCAAAGTCTGCGCAAGTGAATCCGGTGAAACCGAAGGGAAGCACCACGTACACGTTCATTTATCACATGCTTGTCGGAGTTTTCCCTTCCGCATCCTGTACGTGTATATATACCATTCGCTCGAATAAAATACCTTTTCGACTGTCTTTTGCACAGATTGTGCTTTTCCACGAACGCGCCGAGACAACAACAACAACTGAAACCGCAATAAATTCACAGTCTGAAAATAATTTACGAAGTCATTAAATTGAAATTGTAAGCCAAACGAATCAACGGGTATTTGTATTTAAACGTATGATAATCAATATTTTCGAATGACAATAGTTGCATATGATGAAACCGTCCGACCCAATGCCATGATGACTGAAACCGTTGACTGAAACCCAGCATTAGTTCACTGGCAGTAGGTGTTTTGTTGCGACGACGACGCTTTTGTTGTTTCGTTCCTGTCTGTGCGCCTCGTTACTCCAGGGAATTTAACACAATTACAAATAGCAGGACATTGCGGCTCGTTAACCGGAATCTGAATGTATTCCGGAATGCTTCACTGCCAAACACATGTCACCGCAACTACTCCGGTGACATGTAAACTTCTCTTCTGCCTCTACCAGTACCTGTTCGGTGGTTTCCTTGGCCTCTCTCATTTGACATACCAGGTGAGTAGAATCGGCTCTCTCAAATATCGTAAATAGCAGTGATAAATTTACAGTTATATAATCTCAATGCATCACTTCTCTCGCAAATCCACAAACATACCAGTGCACGACCAGGCCGAAGCAAACAAACAGAAACCTTGCAAATCATAATAATGGCTAGACGTTTACACAAAATTGGACAATAAACATGCTTTATGCCTTTATGCTCAAACGTATTTCTAGTTCAATTGATAGATAATAATAGTATTGCTGTAATAATGGGTGAAAAGGGTTCCAGGATAAGAAGAACCACACATCGGACAACATACAAAATGATTTAGCGAATTTTTATTGTTATTTAATCATACAATCGGAGAGAAGTTGGATTTGTTGGTCGTAATCTGAAACTTATATAAGTTGGATCGATGGGTAAATCAAGTATGAATTTTTACTTTTCATCAAGTAGCTAACAATTAAGATAAAATGAAAAAGTCCATCTTGAAAACTGTATTGAGTTAACTTTCGCAAAGATTATAGCTTCTTAAAAATAAGTTTTAAGAAACTTTATATCTATGAACAGGTACAAAGGAAAATATTTCAAAGAAATTTTTATTTCTTTCATCTGTGTAATTCGCTTTTTGCTGCTTTCATTCGCTACTTCAATAGTTTATAAAATGATTTTCATCACAAACAAATAATTCGACTCCAGGCCGAGAGCTGCTGTTTCTCCTATATTCTTTTATCTCCTTGTACAAATAATCAAAATTCCTGCAGACTATATAGAGAAGAGTTCCATGAGGAGCGAAGAGGTACCACGGCATTTGCTGATCTTTTTGAATCCTGCACTACAGCCCTGTTTTTAATTAAGGAAATGTAGCACGAAACCTTTATTTTAATTAAAATGCATTTTAAATCATTCTCGTTTGAAGGCTGGTAACAAGCGAATCGTGTACTAGAAGTTACAAATTCAGGACCGAATTATTTGTTCAGCTGATAAAATTTAGACAATTTTCCTAATTTAGTTTCGGTGGATTAACTGGTGTAATTATAAAGTTTCACAAGAAACTACGGATCTGCCCGACGTGGTAGTACTATTAGCTATAAACTAACTAATAGTAGATAGAAGATTCTATTGTGCCGTCGCTCCACTCAAGCAGCAATAAGATCGAGATGGTTTTAAATTAAAACCAGCAAATTATTAAATTCGAATGTTCCGTATCGCTGGGCGTTATTTCGTTTCGTTTGGCTAATAGCATTTTCGGACTACTGCACTCAGTGCGCACTCGCATGCACTGAAAATTTTGAGCGTGTTCGGACTATACTTTGAGTGCACACTTTTACAGGGCCTCGTGTTTTCGGACTATCAACAAAATTGTAGTGATTATGGGGGTGCACTGATCGAGTTTTAGAGCAAAACTAGAAATGTGGGTTGCATGCACTGGGTGCAGTAGTCCGAAAACGCTATTAGTTTCATTTAACTGAGTTTATTGTGATCCATTTACCAAGAAGCTCCACGATCCACCTTCTCGTCGAGGATTATCTCTTGATACTCTTCGACCGGCGGACCATCCGGATGACAGATGTTAATCTTGAATGACATTTCTCGAAGTAGGTAAATCCCTTGGTGACCTTACAGTTTGGCTGCTTCTGTGACTACATGCTTGGAAGGCAGAGATCTATCTGCCAGGCCATCAGGGCCAGTGGGATGCAATCCGGAGACCTTTCGTGTCCCTCAATCTATCTATATGCAAGTGCCTATATATGGTAGATATATTTATAAATGATTTATGAGTTTCTTATAAGATACCCTTTAACGTCTGCATAATAAGAATTTATAAACTATGCATTTATGAAAGTTGACTTTTCCATGAAAAAAGGAAACGGCACTAAGCCATAGCAAATTTACAAATTATCCTTTGTGTCCTTAAAAATTGATTATATATTATTCACTTGTTGTTAACCCTTGAGAGTTGAGACTTGACGAACTTCAATAGTCAGGAACCTGTTCATAACAGCGATGACAAAACGTAATTCTTAACTTTCCATTCTTCATTCTTCAGTCTTCATTGAAATGTTAAAATTTCTTACCTATTACAATCAATCAACTGAAGTCGACATTTCAGCTTTATAAATATCTTAAGTTGAAGTTAAAGCATTTCCTATATTTATTCGGGGACTTGAATAGTGTTAACTTTCGGGAATTCGACAACGATTTTTTCTATACAAATATTTGGTAAAAGTCGCGTCGTATTAATATTTATGGCGTGTCAACTATACTCTTATCTGTTTAAACGATACTAAAACTATCGGAAGCAACTAAACGTTATTTCTGGCTGCGAGCATTTTTTCTAAATGCCTTTTATCGCTTGTAAACAATTCAAAGGCGGCTATTTCGTTGCTTGACTTGGTTGTCGTTGTATTTTATTTAAGGAAACAATATTTCCACTTCTAGGTATCAGCTTATTTATCGTGACACTTTAGATAAGTTTTGGAAAATAGGTAACGTGTATAAAGCCATTACCTTTATTACAAACTTATATTTTTCAATACGTCTCGGTACATTCGTCCACTACATTGCATGTCTCTGTCTGTTGCGTAAATCAAACAAAATGCTTTTTATGAGATACATGCATCTCTATGTGTTCTTGCATTTTGTGTAAACGATATCGAATGACATGTGTGTGCTTTACTAGAAGCTTTTACCGCGCGATGCGACATGTACATGATGACGCGTCGAACGTGCGTTGTGTGTATATGAACGTGGAATCGGTGGAAAAACCATCATGAAACTTTGATGAAACTGAAACTAGAAGTTGAAACGAGATGTTCAATATCTAACTGGTAGGGAAACGGAATGTTCGTTCGTGACCAGGGACGGACTGGAATTTCCCGAGAGGCCGCAGGGTCGGAGGCCGCTAGGCCGAATGGCATAAAGATCAACTCGATAACTAGATATGCGATCATGAGGCTGCTTACAAAAAATTCCCGGGCCGATTTCAAAAGCCAGTCCGTCCCTGTTCCCCCAGTCTGTCCCATCCACAACTAATACAAACAGATAGTGTGGACTCCCTTTGATGGCCAACCGATAAAGCACACATCAAACGATAAACATTCTTACGTGTGGTTTCGGGTTCATCGGGTTTTGTTAATTGTATTTTCTCTTGTTCGGAATGAATATATTAGGCTCAGCATCAGTATAGTGGAAATTTCATACAAACTAAAGCAACTATATACGTGTCAGTAGTTCGTTTTGTGCTTGTTGTTTGATTCGTAAACTTGGATACTCGCTAAATTTGTTTAGATTTTAGATTTGATCTGTCAGTGGATTGATGTGTCGACAAAAACCATCAATACGTTTCAGCCCTTTTCAAATGAAAGGAAATATACGAAAACTCTGGATCGATGCATGAATAGAATAGAATTTAATCAAATACTAAAAGAAATATTTCATTTTTATCGTTTACTTTGCATACACATAAATCCGGTACTGCATAATACAACAAGCTTGTCAAAAATTTTTAAGGGTATGTCGTCAAAAATGTTAGGTTTATACGTGCTGTAGCATTTTTCCGCACAAATATTTATGTGTTTATCTTATCCTTTTTTCTTCCTTGTTGCCAATGTGCATAGGCGTTTTTTTTCCTTTACTTGCACTTATTATGCATTGATTAGCATAAAACGACGAACGGTTGTTCGTTTGGTCTGACCGCTTTTGTTACTGCTTTGGTTGGTATCTCGGGGTAGTTTGTATAAAGTTTTATTGGGCGGAAAAGTGGCCTTTATATGGTTAGCGTATTTATTTAGACGGAATTGTGGCGCACAGTTGGTCCCTGGAGAGGACCTCTTCCGGCAACTATATAGAAGACGATTGCACGAATTTCCATATTTCATAAAACTTTACCTAATCCGCTGCCCATTGTCTGACATATCTATCAGACATAAAAATCGAGCAGCGGATACCCTCAAATCGAAACATTTTTCCTTGAATGTTTCTTTTTGTATATTTTATAAACAACTGAAGGAAGAAAATGCATCGAATAATATACAATGTTTTGTGTATGCTATGGATGAAAAACATCGCATTCGAATATTGTAAAATGGAGGGGAGAAAACTCTTTGGGAAATAAAGTTAAACGTTTTTCCATTTGCGTCGAAAGAAAATTAAAACGAATTTCCGATAAAACGTTATAAGTCAGAGCCCACTTGGCGCAGTCAGTGCAAGAGTCGAGATGAAGAAAGTAGGTTAAACTATATGACACATTTTCAAATGGATGAACATTTGGCAAGAGACCATAAGCAACCGGCGAAGACGACTGACGACTAGCCAACCCCATCACCCTTCTTCCTATTAGGTATACATATATAAGAAAGAGAAAATTGAAATGGTGAATACTCGAAAACTCAATATCAATCATTTTATTGCAGTCAATGCGGTCGTATTTGAGAGCGCATATGAGAATGTTGCACTACGAATTTTCCACGCCAAATGCTTCTTCGAAGATTTAGAGATGATATACATATTCAATCGTAACTTTCTTGCATTTTTTCCAACACATTGCCAGATTTTACTCATTCAATTCTGCAGTATCTACATTGTAGAAAAATAGTATAAATCGTGTACTCGACGTAGCGAGTCCTTATTTAGATTATATTGCCCCATTTAGTATTAATAATTCGTGTGCTTGACTATATCCACATTACCTACTCCACTCTACACTCTGCATACGCCGCCACAGCAAACTTTCATCGCGCAATAAGTTTCTTAATGGCAATAAACGTCTTTTGCAAAACGTTAGTTCACGCAGACGCTCGCCTTCACATCACAATGCAAACGCGATTTCAAGCGTGCAGCGTGCGCTAGGTTTTGTATAATAATAAAGTAGAGTACTCGGTGGTGGTTTTAAGCGAATACGGATGGCATGGTATGAGATGCTTGCACCGAATTGTATTATAGCATATCATATAGCAAATCTAGGGTGTAGAGTAGAGAAAAGCAACGGCAGAACTCAGAACAGCGAACTGCTCGGGGAGAAAGGCATGTTAAACGCGCGCGGGCAACGTAAGTCCCTCAAGTTATTGGTGTTTTAACTGCCGTTCGTATCGTCGTCGTCGTCATCGTCGTGGAGACGGTCGTCGTCTAGCCCTGGTTGTACTTGTGCAACTCATAAATACTACCGCGGACGCAGTGGTTTTGAACCAGATGTAATAAATGGCTGCGTCATGCCTCCGGCATTACTCTACTAAAGCCTTTTTATTGGTTTCGGAATGTCACCTTATCATAAATTACGGCAATATGCACAATGCACACATATTACGATATACTAAATGCAAAAGTTCTTTTCTATGATTGTATATGTTCATATCACAAATAGGGAATGCTTCAGATGCGCCTGAGTCGCGTACTAATTTTAAGTTTCATTACAATGTTGGAATTTACGATTTTGCGGATGTGACTTCTGCAAATTGAATAAAAGTACTTTAAGTTCAATAATAATTTTTATAAGTTAGTTTTCAAGATCTATGAAAACGGGACCCGAATATTCAAATATTATAAGTAGGTATGTTTCCAGTTGATATATAAATTTTGATATTATCATAGCTTGTGATAGGATCAAATAACAAAGTAACGAAAAAAACAACCAAAATACAAAATAGAAATATAACAAGCTCGAAAATGTATTTCTTAACTGATTCAATCCTGTCTTCATTCAAATTGTTAAAAGAGAGTCGGTTTCATGTGAATAAATAATATTTTTACGAAACTTTGATATCGAAACGTTACATTCGCCATGATATAACCATCGTTATATATTTAAGCGACGAACGAACATTGCACGTGCTGCGGTTCCCGAACGGATTCGATATCATCGTGAGAAAGTTACATTTGCAAAATATGATATACAAAATCCAATCGTGTACGCAGAAAGAAGTAAATCCACTGACACACAAACAAAACGAAAGCAAGCATTAAAAATATGTTAGTCAAAAATATATGTTATTATAATAATCATAAAAAATTTCAAATAAAATACCCTTTCACGCACCTACAATTTCGATTCTGCTTTCGGTCATCCTGAATAGATCTTCACTTCACGGCTACTCGACATTTTTTGAAAAATGATGCACGTAACATTTGCGGCAACATAAATGAATTTTATGGTGTTAAATTATTACTGCCATATAAGTATTATGTTGTATGTCACAAATAATAACGTGACTGTTGATGGCGGGCGGTAATAAATCCACCAAAATACTATAAGAGGGAAATGACCATTAGGGGCTAATACGTACTCTGTGATGTGACCAGTAGTGCAAGAAGTCCCAATACTGTTAGACGTCGTTTTCGTTGATTGTAGAACTGTTGGATGCTTCCGAAGGCAAAGGGCCCCCTTTTCTGAAATACACACGCAGCGTTATGTTATTGTGGTCTTTTCGAAAATGAGAAAATTACCCATTATAACACGTCGCCCCTAAATTTGATGAAATTATCGTACTTTGTGCCTGTGTCAACTCCTTTGATGGGCTGGCATTATAACAAATGGTCAATTTAAATTTATTTTCTCCTTTCTGTCTTTATTTGCGTCATTTGTCACACAGCTATGGCAACTACAACCAAAAATCCATAATGTTAAACACCCAAGCCCTGAGCATACAACCAGACGAAACAACAGGAAAAGGAAGTCTACACGAAACAATTTTGTGGCTGAATTTAATTCGCCGACTTGACCTTCATTGTATGAGAATTTTTTCAATTACAGTTTTGGACTTAATCAAGTTTGTGATGCATTCGAAGGGTTTAGATTTAGAGAATAGCTAAGCTGCTGGACTGGTGGAGTAAGTGGACTGTTATAAAGAGGCTCCTGGCATATCGGTGCGGCCAAGCGTCACCGGAAACGTGTTCGGAGAGTTGAATGAATCACATCTCCCTCCGGATTTTTCGCTGGGTTTCCAGTGTATGTGGGCTCACACCCCAATTCTGTGGAAAATAACCCACCAAATCACGAAGAACCAGTTTCATATTGAGTCCTAGCGTAGGTGGAACCTTGCGCCGAGTGGCCAGACATTTCGAACCGTACGAAACTTTATTTCGTGCCAATTCTGATAGTCTTTGAGCGTTGACCGAAAAGCCCGAGGGTATGACATTAAAACCGCCCACTTATAACCTCATCGCGAACTCTCGACTTTTAAAAAGGCTACTGAAATCGTTTTGTGAAATTCATTGTTCAACATCGATGATTCGTTTTTATAAAGTTTGAATCGGTTTTAGCCGTTTTTTAATATCGGACAGGAAGGTCTGAATGCAGGTGAAAAATTTCTGTAAATATATCTGGAGCCTTGTGGATTCCAAATAATCTTAACGTTTTCTTTGGAGCATTTGAATTTACCGAAAATTAACTTTCAACTTTAACATAAAGTAATATCTCCATATTTACGGATTTTACAAATCGGATGAGTTTGAGCCATTCAAGTGAATATCCAGCACAGCATTGCATGTATACTTTATATAGTGACAGGGTAGGGTGTATGCAAAAATTTCATTTGATCTCGACTGACTTAGAACATCACTTTCATTCCATTTAACCTTCTAGTACTTCTAACAACTAACAGCTATTAAATAAAACTCATTTTCGAGCTCTTGCACTTTGCCGAGAGTTTAAAATAATAATAAAAGGAATACAAATAATCGTTCGCAATCATTGAAAAACCTGATTTTCCAATGGGGATATAAAAATTTTATGAGCAAATTCAAAAGTTTTCATTCGCTTTTGTTCCAATCCATCGATTACAAATCTGCAAATCAATGTTAAATACATAAAAACCCGAATTTTGTTTCGTTTCGTAAAATTGACGTTTTTTGTGTTCGTACAATCAATATTTGCTTTGAAAATATATTCAATATATTTTATTAGTGCTATTGCTGTTTAAACAAATATTTTTAAATTAAATTAAAGTACTATTTTCTTTTCAATTTAAAATTTATTATATTATATTTCGGTTCAGATAAAATTCAAGCACAGAGAAGGCAAATTTTAAATTTTAATCATAAACTGAAAGGCGCATAATTAACAAAGTGAACGTTAGAAGGAAAAATTGCTGTTTCGGCCTGGATGATTATTATATTAAATTCTTTAGGCATTTGTGTGCGTGACGTGTGTGATTTCCGGGAGTTTGAAATTGCGCGCGCGCGCTCCTGCCGTGATTTAATGAAATGCAAACAGCAAATCATGCATAATGCGAATACGATTCAATAAACATTCGGAGCATAATAACTCTGCTGGCGAGAGAGATTCCGTAAAGCGGGCAGCAATGCCAATATATTTTGCCGGACACAAAAGGCCCTCGGAATTTATTGCCGTCGAACCGTGCCAATGTACAATGTAGTTTGTATTATATTGTTTACAACAACAACAATAACAAAACAACTTTCACGACTGCAAAAGCGCTAAAAACAATTTATACATATTCCTATGGAAATATATGAACCGCAGTACAACACGAATTCATTGTGATAATAAATTCTTGAAAATGAAATGTTCAATGGTATTGTTACAATTATAAATTAGAGGATATTTAATATTATGCATCAGTAATTAATTTACATTTAATTTTAATTCATTTATTAAATTTTAGTTCATTTGCAATTTCCATGAAACAGTTAATTTCAGTAGAATCTTTGTGTATAATTTGTTATTCAGGGTGGAAACGAATTATTATAAAATATAATTAAAAGTTATTTGGTATTGTATTGACCTAATGTCTGTGAAACTTCTAGTTTTGTGTTACAGTATAATTCAATAGTGAGGTTAGTTAAATTTATAGTTTATGTGCTGTTTTGGTTAGCATCATGGCTAAATTCTCTCAAGGACCCCTTCATTGCTGGGCCCCCAGATTAACCTGAAAAATAAATCGGGACGGAATCACACTGTACAACTTTCCAAACATGTACATGTAGTCATTATGACTTCTTGGAAGTACTTTTTATCGGTCAGTGGAATTTATAGGTACAGACACAGAGATATACTGATAGCATGATGTCATCAAAGTCTACTTTCCAATACTACTCTACTTTCCAATGGTCGGAAAGTTGTGCGGTGCGAATCCGTACCGATTTTTATAATTATATCTTCAATTCTGACTATAGTATTATACAAAAAATGTACTTCATGTCCTCAATTATTTTAACATATATTAATAATATAAATAGATATCAATTTCCATTTTGCATTTATTTAATAATATAAATGAGCAATTCAATTAATTTGAGGTATTTGTGTTTCTGCAAGCGTTTTGTTATATATAAAAATTAAATAACAAAATACTTATTAATCAATTATGTTTATAAAATGCATCCAGTTTAGTTCACGCAAATAAACAAACATTTCTTTGAATGAGATCGAATTTATTCCTATGGAAATATGTAAAAATATCTACGTAACACAACAAACCGATTTAAATTCAGAATTTCTAGCATTTGCGATCGTGGAAACTGTGTCAATGCTGGAAATATGAAACTGTGCTATGAAATATGGAATAAAATTAGAGAACAAAAATGCAAAAAAAAAATTCATAAGCGAGTTCGAACGCACCGAATACTAATATTGAAATGTGTATATGAATAAATATGTGGTGCTTGTGTTTCGTATTTTTGCAATTTAAATTGTTGATGCAAAACTAATTTCCAGGGTAGAAATCCATTAGCTGCTGGCGTAAAGCCAACAAATGCGCGGTTTCAATGCAACAACAAGTATGAGAAAGCAAGAGACGAAAAAAGATTTGTAACAGAATATAGAATCAAATGTTCTCTTTTCTTTCTTTATCCAAATATATACGAAATGGAATAAATATTGGTTTTAGGAATGATATAAAAATTATGTAAAATCTAAATATTGTTCGAATCCAATACTGTAATTTTCTCGGAAACCAACGTTTGATTCATTACAAACACGACGAATAAATTAACTTTTTTGATATAAAATTCGTCCATTTTTTCTTTCTTGTTCACGTTTTACTTATCCGTATGAAATACGCCATGGACTCGTTAGTTCATCGTAATGCGAATTTAAATTACAATTCACCAAAGTGTATAATTTATGAAATGACGTGCATTGGGTCGTGACACTGCCCATCTTCATATAAGTTTTCATCTTTCTTGCGGACTTTGTGGTTGCGGCACAACAAGGATTACAACTCAATTCCGCCGCAGCAAAGCGGCGAAACGCGCGCCGAAGAAGACGCGCTTTCGGCTTTTTCAGACAAGTGAACAAGATAAAGTCATTATCTTATCCCCGACCGCAAGCAATACATACTGCGGCGTACTTATTTATTGTATAGACGTATATATATACGAAGAAGTAACTGAAACGCGAAATAATAATAACATAAGAAAAAAATAAATTCACCGAAACAATCAACGGGCGCTTCAACGCATCGCAAACTACGGCAGTAGCTGCGATGCAATCGTGGGAACATTATTATGGCATAACAAAAAGTGATCAGCATGAATCGAGACATGAGGCATCCGATTAGAATCAATTGTTCTATTCTAAATCTCTAAATATTACATTGTTATATCTTAAATTCCATTAGTACTTATAGCAACGCTTATAGTATATTTGTTGTATCAGTCACCATTATTTTTACTCAAAATGGTCGTTGAGTTAAAAATAAATTTGCCAATAAGGTTTGTCTATCGAATCGAATTTATGACTAATATTTAGCGGAGATACAATTCCTCTCAGTTGTATTGTAAACACATCAGTTTGCAATGGGTTCTGGGCATGGTCTTTGCGGACGAAACGGCAGATATGATCATCATTATCGCAGTTTGCAAATCTATTTGTAAATCATCGATTCGCACGAATGCGTTGTTTGTACGTATATCCGTGGAAATAACATGACATCACAGGAACAGAGGATAGAACACAAGCGACTTGATGTAGTTGTATTAGACGCCTATACAGTGCATTTTTTAACGATCTTTATATTGCAACATTCCAAAAAGCGACCATCTTGACATTATTGTATTGCACCGTATAAATTTTGTCACCCTGTATATTTGTGTATGTTCATGTGATGTTTGACTTTGACTTGAGTTGGCTATCATGGAGATACATCGTATAGGCGAATCAGCGACAAGTAGGAGAGAGACAGTGGTATGATTGAAGGAGAGCGAGTATTCGAACCGAGTTGACTTGGTAACGGAAGAACAGCAGACTCGCTCTCTTTAATCGGCGATCTGAACAAGAAAGCAGACATGAAAGTCGCTCCTAGTTATCTATTTTGAAACTCAATAAACACAATAAAGTTGATACTACCTTTATTTGTATTTTACAAAATCGTATTTTAACTTATTCTGTTAATTTTTGTATGAGAGGCGAACTGTGTCAGTCACTACCGTAAAAACTGCAAACTCCAATTTTCCAGTTTTCTTCAATTTTTTTCAACACGACTTCAGGTATGAGGGATCGTTATAAAAATGTACTGTATAAATACGCATTTATATACGTTTTAGAGTGTTTAGTACGCATGGTATTTGTAATAGAACCTGGAGGCTGCATGCAGGATCACATATCCCATAATTAGATCAGCTGCCTATTGGGGTTGATTCCATATCACTCGTTAACGACAATTACCTATTTTCTCTGTATTGCCATTGTCGAGATAATTATGACGGAGGCATGGGCATGAATAATCGATACACAAGCGTGCGCGTTCACCGGGAAATGTTGGAGCAATTTTCGGGAAAAATTAGATTTCAGATTAACAATTTAGATACCCCATACCTGCTGAGCGCAGATGTAAAGAACGTGAACGTATAAAATAGTATAATAAAATAGAGTAACATCAGGGCAACTATAACAATTTTAACGTTGACGTTTAATTAACATGGTCTTTTCCACGATATCTAAGTAAATTTTAATGGCAGATAAAATTAATTGTACTTATATATAATTAATTAACATAAAAATTCAACTTAAAAATGTCATTAATCTTTCTTGGCCGAGCATCATGGTGTTTTGAGAAAATGGATTTTTTACTCGTTTCACGTTATACTATAAAGTTGCGGCAAACAAATCTTAAAAACTCGCGCGTTCTGCGTGTATAATTAATCAAAACCCTTTTGTTTGGTGAAGTCGCGGTTTATTATTCATATTAATTATAGCTTACTTTATTAGATTATTTGCAAAGTCTTAGCGTATTTTCAAAATACGTTTAGTAAAGTATCAGAATGAGGTAGACTCGTATAATTGTATTCACACATAATGACTTTATATTATTCCCAAGTAGTAACCAACATTCAATGTAGATTTGCACTCGCGCTCGGTTCATTCGTATATTATTACACTTCCAGTTTCAACCTCTGAACCTCTCAAATATACGTAATGAATGAAGTTATTCTCACTCAATTCCATCCATTTCATTTGTATGTGACGTGTACTTACTTCTGTAGCTCTATTACACATTACACATGCCACAGCAAACGAAACCATCAAACCATCGACCGTCGTCGACGCGACGTCGTCAGTCGTATGTACCGTACCAGTCGTCGTATTACCGCTACGACATATTGGTGTACCTATACCCGTTTCAGTGGTGGATTTAGCACAATTTGGCCCCCCTGACATTATAATATAAAGACCCGCCTCCGCTCACAAAACTCAGTTCAGGTTCAATTATGTGTGTTTTTTCATCGCACGAGGGCCCATCTAGACAGGGGGCCTCTGGGATGTGCCAGGTAAATACGCCACTGAACTGTTTAGTACGCCTCGCCTCACTGAATGAGTTCGACACGAATCCAGCGTAGTATTCGTGCATGTGCTACAAAAGTATAAGAAACGAAAAACCTCACCTCATAGATGTGTAACTTCCTTCCGGTATACGAGTGTCCGTGCTCTGCATAATGCCGGTATATTGATGAAGTCGTTCTGCGGTAGACATTTATGAGGAGTTTTATTTACATGTTCACGCGACGTTCGCGAATCATCCAAGCTAAAAGCGCATCTTGACAGCTCACACGGCACCGGCACAGTGTTTGTTTCTTGTCTCGACCCAGAAATAAAAAACCAGGAAACTCTAAACCTCGTACCCCACTGAAACATGTTTACGAAGCCAGTAATTATTTTATGTATATATACCTCTTTCAATTCATTCTTCCCTCATTCACATCAGTTCTGTTTGTCGTGTCGGCTTGATTCTTTCGCGCGAATTACGAGTTCAAATCTCTACGAATCTTTTTATATACTTTGCCTGAAGATATGGTTGCGCCTGAGAAGCAGAAGAAAATTAAAGCAAAGGGAACCAACCGAAATGTGAGTGAATCATGCAATTTTTTTTTTCGTTGCTTTTGTTCTGCCAGTTTCTGGGGAACATTGCTGTCAGTGGATGAAAAACCCCAAAAGTAGCAAATAGAAAAATCACTTTGTTTTTCCGTAATTGTCTGAGCGTTTTTTCCTTCTGTTTGTGGGTGTGTTTGTCTATAGTTTTTCATCCCTTAACTCACTTTGGCTACTGTAGTCTCCTGTACGAGCGTTGAGTCTATATTTTTTTCTTCTTCGAATGATGAATACGGTTTGCGCTACCCCGAAAAGTAATTCCGGAGTATTATTTATTTTTTCTGTTGCAATGCCATTTGTTTTCGTTTAGACGCCCCCATCGTAGTACAATAATAAACTCGGTGCAAGAGATTACGCGCATTTACCCCCTCGGTGTTGTAAGTCAAGCCAGTAGAAAATTATAGATATTTTTTACAGCGTCAAGAGTAAAATAGAATTTATGTTGATTAAAATAGTGAAAACGTAATAGAAATCTTTGGAATATTTTTTTGTTCGTCCATGCATGTATCCCTACCCCTACGAATACGCTACAAGTTGTTCGTGTCTACTTGAACAAGACTATATCCTGTTTCCCCATAGTCCTTTCACATTGATCGCAACCGGATTCTGCTTGTTAAGCTTGGAGTGTGAACACTTCATTTGTATGCGAATAATTTTTCCACAAGAAAATGTCTTCCTATAAAGAATCAAAACAGCAGCAATATTATTAATAAAGTTACCGAAAAGAATCTATTTTAATATCCTGAAAATTTCCTTGCTTTTTTGTCAACCAAAAAACCTTTCAATTCGTTTGTAGTATCGCACCTAGAACCAACCATTGCAAATCCAATTTCCTGCGTGCACAAATGACGCTCTGCGATGGCGTCAAAGTCCTCGAAGAAGAAATAAAGAAAGAATTCAATCAAGAAAACCCGCCGCAATTTATAAAATGGTGTATGCATACTTTTTCTATATTCCGCGAGAACAATTTTTAAAGATTTGTGCGAAAGTGGAACGTGATTTCTAGTAAAAAATTTCTGAACAAAAATTTTACAGTATACAACCCACGTGCGAAAAGTACACCTTTATTGAAAAACTTTATTTATTTGAGTATACAAGAACAGGACTTACGAGCGCGTTGTGACAACGTGACGAGTCGGGATTATGCGAAATCGAAACTTCGAGGAGCATTGTTATCGAATCATTATAATGACGTATAACTAACTCGATTGAAACATGTGAGAAAGTGTTATATATTAACACGCCGACGTCAGTCTATATACGATTCAACAATTTCTCGTATATATGTTACTGTAAAAACCCGAATATTAGTAAATTCTAGGTTTTAGTGGTAATTGCTAGGTTTTACCAATCAGATTTGATAAATCCTAATATTTACCGGTCACCATTATCAATAGCATTTAGTACCTTTTTAGTAAAAATTGAGTGTTATTGCTTGTGTGTGTGGCCCAATGGTCCATCCACACTAGTGATGGGACTTTTCGTTACTTTCGTGTACGCGGACCTACCCGTTACTTTCGGACTAAGTACTCATAAAAAGTTTTCGTTACAAATATCGTTACTCAGTGCGTATCCAGGACTGGGCCAGGGGGGGGGGGGTTCACCACCCGTCTTTACTATTTTTGCAACAAAATTTTTTTTTAAAGTTTGTGTTTGTAATGTATACGTATTTTAAAGAGCGAATGGGGGGTTCTAACCCACGTATCCCCCCTGAATACGCCCTGTCGTTACTGGTAGTGGTAAAGTTTTTCCAACATTCGAACTAGAATAGTAGAAGAGTACAAAAAAATTTAAATTGCCGTTCACGTTTGTTGTATAGTATAATAGCAATTGAAATTATTATTTTTATAAGTAAACGAATATGATTTATTTATTATTTTTTACTGTGAAAGTGAAACTGAAAGAAAAGGTCTATTTGGTTCGACCTACTACCTATTGTAGTAATATTTGTATTTGTATGCACCAAACATCAAATAAATATACGCGTTAGGCGCGGAAGACCGACAAGTTCGTACGTGCTCGATCCTCGTTCCTCGATGCACCTATTTGGTGGTTGGCGTT
>JARJEB010006013.1:0-11207 GCA_030264535.1 Liometoxenus newtonarum
TGGCCGACCGCTCAGAGCTGCTACGAATCTAGCGGAAATGTAGCGCTCGCATTCGTCAGAAGAAGTTGGTCAACGACTACGTCTTACGAATGCGCCCAGTGTTCTCAGCCTAGTGTTCGGTTGATATAAATAAACATATTACCGAGCGCTCGTTCTTTCATTATAACGCGCTTTGCGAGGGATAAGCGTCATCGAGGTAATTCTCTCATTTATTTGTATAATTACGCAACCCCGCTTCTTCTTGGCATTTTACTTAGTTTGAAATCGCAGCGCTGGGCTTAGCCATGTTGAACTCATGAATACGTTCCGGCATATGATTTGTTGTAGGCCGATAGATACGAGTTATTTCTCCATATTTAACCTGTCCTGTAGACAGAATATGGGGCCGGCTTTGCAGTTCGATCGCCGGCGAAACACGTATCTGTGCATGACGCCCCGATCGAGCTCATTAGCTGGAATTGTCATAGCACTTTCATTAGAACACGCCTTGCGAGGGATAAGCGTCATCGAGGCAGTTGTCTGACTTATTATTCCGATAATTTTTATTTACATTGTTTAACAAGAATAGACATTTTTATTGATTTTAAATCAATAAAACAAACTAGTCCAGAGATCAACGGCAAAAATAAATTGCCTTTAAGTTTATTATTTTTAGGGATACCTCTGTCAAAAATAATTGACAAATATTTGGGTTTGGTATCATTGAAAAGCTTATTTTTCACTGCCTAGTGACTCTACATCTCTAGAATCTCGGGATTCCAACTTGTTTACTAAATCATTTAGCACTTCTGGGGCCGCTGGCGCTCAGAATACCTTCACACTTAGGAAAGCTAGAAGGAAATGGAACGTAAATTCCTCCAATATTTGAATATTTGAACTCATGGATTGGTCGGTGATGAAAATAAGATAACTGTGATGTAGTCCGAGTCTGTAAAGCCATACGGGAATATTGAAGCGGTGTATCACTATGTGATGTTCCGCTAATATTGATTACTTATTGCAACACTATTATTATCTCCAGGCCTGCGGAATCTTTGGTTAGGTTCATTAAAACTTGTTGTGTATTTAGTTTTCTTTTGTCACATAAGCACGTTCCGTACTAACATAAGTCTAAGACTCTGTCACGAAGCGAAAGGAAAAGCAGTCACTGATTGGCGGTTGAAGAGAGAAGATAGTTGAAGATGCCATTTACTGCTTGATTACTAAAATGGCAGATACTTACTTACTTTAAGTTCGGAATTGCCAATTAGCAGCTTAACTTTTTTTGCTATTGTAAATGGTTCATTATCTCAAAGCAGTATATTTAAACGTATGTTTTAGGGCACGTGACCAGTGTACCTCGTGTTGGCTAGCCTAGAATTCTGCCTGCTATTTTTATGTATACGCTGTTTCATGAATTAAACGACCCGTTTGACACTAAAATGAAGCAAAGGTTTGACTGAAGGAAGATTTGATGACCAATTCCAAAGACTGGCGTTTTATTACATCTTGGCGCACAACTTGCAGCGAGTTCTCCCACAATATATCTTTATCTCGAACATTTGAAAGCAAGGATATACCTACTTCAGAAGATACTATTCCGGCAGCAGATATCGACATCAGGATTGTTTTCGTTTCACCAAATCCCCCCAAAGCAAGAAGCAAGAAGACTCGCTGTATCTCTTCTGTTCCGTGCCTGTGTGTACCGGTTTGATAACAATTACGACTGAACGAAGCAACGGATTGATATGAAACTTTGTCAACACATTCAGTACCTTTATAAGCTGACCTGAAGGCTCAAAAGAAATGAAGCAATAACTCGCAAAACATTGATTTTAAACAAACACTGTCAAAAAATACCGACTTTAAGAGTTCCCAATTTTTTTTCGTGGGTCGCCCAAATACTCTAAAATTTGAATTATTCAAAGGTTAATTGTAAATGTCAAAGTAAAGATTTCAGTATGGCTTAATTTCACAGTTACTATTTTCATTCATATTATTTATTAATATATAAGTTTTAATCGCTATGAGACTCAGCGCGTTACTATTAAATTACAAGAAGAGTTGTCCCTGTAGCTAGGTACAGTTCCATCGTGGTCTAATTGGTAGAACACTGCACTAGATATATTAGAGGTCCGGTTTCGATCCAAAGCGAGAGGGATAACTTTTCTTGTAAAGTAAGAATTAAACATTAATTAAATAATATGAATGAAATTTGCCAGTGTGAGATGAAGCTTTCTAAAGGCATTTCCCGATTGAAATAACTCACGGTTTCCAAAAAGAAGAGGTCCGGGTTCGATCCCCCGCGAGAGATAATTTTTTCTTGTTAATTAAAAATTAAATATTAATTAACTCACTGTTTCCAAAAAGGAATTCACATTGTACATTAAATAAGAAGAACTAAAGATACTAATACCAAATATCTTCAAAAATAATTGCCCTACGGGTATTCATTTCGTGGCGGAGATCTATTTAAAACCAGACATTGGAAAAAATACCAGACGTTTTTTTAAATAACTTTGTGAATGTCAGAAAGTAACCACTATAGTATTTCTCGCTGTCAAATTTTCTCTGTTTGTTTCGCAAAGACAAGGAAAAACTTGCCATTTTAGAATCCATGGAGCAGGAACAATAGTATAAGTTTTTGATGTAATGGGCAACTTTAAACATTATGCTTTTTCTAGTGTAATGAAGCTATTGAAAATTGTATTGGCTCAAGAGCAGGAAGACCTCTACGTGATCACTTCAAAATTATACGTAAATTGGCATGGAAGAAAGCAAAAGAGCTAAACATGCCCTATGAGTACAAACCTCGGCGCAAAAAAAAGAAAAAGAAGAAAAAGGAAGATGATGGTAAACACGATGCCTTAGTACCATTACGAAAGCGCAAACGTCCTGGAGCGGTTGAATCTGATATTGAGCTAAAAATCTACGATTCTCTATACAGTCATCGCGAAGAAATTGATTATATACCACCTGGCCCCCCATTTCCTTATCGTCCATTACAAGAATATACCTCAAATATTGAAAATTATATGGCCGCCAAATATTTAGAATCTATGTACTTGGATAAGATTTTTCTTAAAAATTTAAAAGATAATAAAGCTGTACGCAATCCGAATGAAACTAGTACTAAAAAAATATTGCAAATATTAAAACATGGTTACAAGGCGTTGTCATATAAACAGGAATTACTTCGTGTACGACGTCCGTTCTACTTTATTAAATTCCAAGAAATGACATTATTGTCGTCTACTCTGCGCGCAAGACAAATGAAAGAGGATGCCAAGGTGCGTAGAGCGGTGCAAGCCGATGCGAAGGCTTTGCTCGCTAAAATTGAAAATTATATAGAAAACAAACAAACAAGAGATGCACTCGAAGCGGCGGAAAAGTTAAAAGTGATGTGCGAAGTTAAGCACAAAAAGTTTTTCCCCGATCGCGCAGAATATCTCAAGAAGATTTATAAGTTAGTAGCGCAGGCGCATTTAGACCTGAAACGTTTAAATCCGAACGGCTTGGATATTAATCATGTAAGACGTATATACAATATGTTGGGATATCCAGTATCGGCTCAAGAATCAAAAGATTCTGTGCTGAAAGAATTCAAAGACGTGTTCATCGATTGGAGGTAATTCTCTTAACGTTATTGTCAATATAACGCTAAGCCATAACAAAAATTGATTATTCGAAAACACTTTGTAATCAAAGACACTTTAACCGAAAAACTGGTTCGGAATCAATTCGAAACTACGCCTCGCTTGCGTTAAAAATTGTTTGGAATGGCAAATTTCAAGTAAGCAAATGTCGGTCAAATTTGCGTACTTGAATTTTTCTCAATTTATCTCAACTACTTTGGCACATGTATATTTATACTAATTACTCTTTTCTTAATTTAGAAAACAAATTTCAATTGCTGAAAAACGCGTTCTAAAAGCTAGAGATGCTGAAGAATTAGCATGGTTATATCACGACTTGTCAAGGTACCACACTGAAATTAAACAATACGAATTAGGACGTGTGTATGCACGAAAATGCATTGCCGAAGCAAAAGAGTGCGACGAAATCAATTGGATCATCAATGCCACTCTCCTAATCGTGCGCATCAATATGCAATTACGTAATAAAACGGACGCAAAACAAGAACTTCAAACGGCAATGCAGTATTCCGAAGCAATATGCAACAAAAGTCTCATAGAGTATTTGAATAAGGTATGTTCATTTGTTTCACCATTCTCAATGATTTCAGTTAAGCTTATTATCATTTTTTCTTTCCGACGAACATCCCAAAGGTATAAAGGAAAGCAATGTTTTTCAAATTACTTTTTACTTTCCGGCCACATACCGAAGGTATTCCCTGATTCATGGAGATTCGTTGACCCCAGGTTAAAAATCGGCTTTGAGTGTGTGTGTGTGTGTGCGTGTGTGCGTGAACAAAATTTCGGGCAAACCAAGCATCGTATAGGACTGAAATTTGGTATCTGACCAGCCTTCCCTCCCAGTTGAACCTGGAGTAAAAATAAATAAAATCGACTGGTTACGAAGACACCTCTACTTGTAGGCCAAAACATCTAACTCGCTAAATATTGATTGTAGCATAAAAGTATCTATATAATCTCCGAATTGATTTTCAATTTCTTGTAAGATTTGCTAATAACATTTCTTCTAGAGCTAATGGTTTGGATTATATATGCTATCATTTCAACAATCCCATAACAATCACCAGCATAAGAATAGAATTGAACAATGCTGCTTGGGCGCCTCTAAATCACACTCTGAATTGACAATATAAACTTCAATATTGAAATTGACGTTAAATGTCATCGAAATTCAATAATTTCCACTTTACGATCAGAATTACTGTTACGATCGACGAGTTCTACGAAATCGTAATGTATATGGCCGGAAAGTTGTGCGCTGCGAATTTAACGCATCGTATTTTTTGGATTCAGTATATATTTTGAAAACCCACGATACCACTTCTATGGATAGACGAGTTTTCTTAGAACTGGAAATTAAATTTAATTTAAAATTTTCACAGATGATGAAAGTGACGAGCTGTGTTATTCTTTTTATCCATCTAAGCTCATTTCGAATCGAAATGAAGTTAAGAGGGGATATTGAATCAATTGCGTAGCGTTGCTAGAATCGTCCATGTTTTCTTTATTATTTTAATTAATTAGGGTCATAATTGGCCGTTTGAAATTCTAAGGTGACTAAAAATATAACAACGAATTTATTTTTGATTGATTTTTACCCGCAAATCGTCACTGCAAGTACAATTTTCAAATTGAAAATCGTATTTAAAATTAGCTATTTCCAGTTTGAAAACTTCACGCTCTCTGCAATATAATAGTGAATGTAAGCCCGAAATAATTATTTTTAAAAATTGGACTCTCAGTCTAAATCTTCTAAAAATAAAATAGCTTTTTTTATATGGGTCACTAAGGAGCCGAATAAATTCAAAATGATATTAAATAGTTGATGCGCATTACTAGAAAACGAGAGTAGTCACGCCATATATCAGCAATTATGGATTTGATTGCAAACGCTTTATTTTAATTTCATGCAGTCATTCGGCTATTTTTTTTTCAAAAATAGTATATTATTATATGAACGATTATGAAGCCATTTCTCACGAAGATAATGTTTGAGCCCACGAGCCGATAGGCGAGTGGTTCAAATTCATCTAAGTGAATAATGGCCATAATCGCGAATATAACACTATACTTTTTTTACACCTTGCACTATTTTTAACAAAAAAATAGAAATTGGGATTTCTCAACGAAAAGTGAACTAATATGGCCGGCGATCACATACAGTTTTGACAGTATTTATCGGGTTGATATGGTTGCTTCGAGATTTTAGATCATATAGATCAAATCGATCGGTCACTTCAAATTCGTTAAATCCATAATTCACGGTAGTTAATAATAGGTACCATGAATCACTCAAAAAATGCTAATAATGACCATATTATTAAATAGGTGTAGAAAAACTAATTAAATTGAGGAAACGTTTAACAAGATGTTGCAGCAACTCTGCCACAGATGTCTCATTGCATGACAATATTGAATGTTTGTTTACAACAGTAATAATGAGAATAAATTAATCAATAGTTTTTATTTTGGCATATTTTGCATCGTATTTATTGTAGGAGCATATATCATCATCATCATCAACATCAGCTCGTTTCGTCCCAGCTTTGGGCAAAAGCCTCCCTCATTCGTCTCCACTCTGCTCTATCTTCTGTGTGTCTTGTCCATTGTTTGCCTATGATGTCCACAATGTCGTCCTGCCATCTCGCTTTGGGACGGAAGACGCTTCTTTTGGCGCATTCTCTGGGTCTCCACACGGTCACTTTCTTGGTCCATCTTTCGTCTCCTGTTCTCATTAAGTGACCAGCCCATTGCCATTTTAGTTCCGCGATCCGTCGTTCTACGTCTCTCACTTTCGTCTTTGATCTTATCTATTCGTTTGACCGCCTATCCGCACGTGTAATGACCAGCATTGATCTTTCCATCGCTCTCTGCACAACTCTCATTTTTTCCATGTTGTTTTCCGTGAGGGTCCACGTTTCTGACCCATACGTGAGCGTTGGCAGGATGCATTTTTCAAACACTTTTGTTTTGAGGTGTTGGGGGTATTTACTCTTGAACACATTGTGTAGTTTTCCATAGGCACGTTGATTTCAGCAGTTTGCGCCTCTTTTCCAAAAGCGAGGGAGTGTCCGAGATATATGTATTCCTCGACCACTTCAAGTGTATCTTGCTGGATCTTTATTGGTGTAGTAATTTGTCTGTTTGTCATTACTTTGGTTTTGTTAATATTCATTTTCAAACCTATGCCGCTGGTTGCAGTACTTAGCTCTTCTATCATGTCTGCTAGTTCTTCAGGGTGGTTTGCGAGAAGTATAATATCATCTGCGAAGCGTAGGTTTGATAAGTATTCTCCGTTTATATTCACGCCTTTCATCTGCCAGTCAAGTGTTTTGAACACGTCCTCTAGTGTGTTTGTGAAGATTTTGGGTGAGATAGTGTCCCCTTGGCAGATTCCGCGCTTTATTGGAATGGCATTTGTTGTGTCAAAAGTCTTTACTGTCAAGGTGGGATTTTCATACATATTTTGGAATAGTTGGATGTATCGGTAAGAAATTTTGCAACTTTGTATTGCATTAATTTGGGCCCAGAACTCCACGGTGTCAAATGCTTTCTCGAAATCGATAAATCCTAAGTATAAAGGTTGGTTGTACTCTTCGGCTTTTTCCATTATCTGTTTAATTGTATGGATATGATCGATAGTGCTGAAGCCTTTTCGGAATCCCGCTTGTTCTGGTGGTTGGTGGGCGTCCATGCGGTCCGAAACTCGGTTGGTTGTGACTTTCGTTAAGAGCTTGTATAAATGTGATAGTAATGAGAGCGGTAGGTAATTCTTAAGGTCTTCTTCGTTACCTTTCTTATATAGTAGTATCACTGTGGAGTTATTCCATTTAGCTGGTATGGTTCCTATCTCTAGGCAGTGGTTGAATAATTTCTTCAGTTGTTTTGTGAGGCTTGGACCCCCTGCTTGTATTACTTCGGTTAGCACGCTGTCCTCTCCCGGTGCTTTATCCGCTTTCATACTATTTAGGGCTATTTTAATCTCATTTTCATCTATCTCGGGGATATCCTCGGTGTAGTGTTTTGTCAACTTTACTCTCTTTTCGTTGTGATCAATGTCCGGTTGTTTTTCTTTTGACGCATACAAGTTAGCATAGAAGCGCTCAATTATTCGCAGCATGCTCTCTCGGTTTGTTTTTACTACTCTGCGAGTTGGGTTAGTTCTTTCTTGCCTTCAGATATTTTCTTTTGGAATACTTTCTTCCTTTGTTTTGCTCGATTACCTCGAGGATGGCAGTTTCTTTAGCGTTGGCAACGTCCCCTCTGACATATTTTCTTATGTTTCTATTTAATTCTCTGAGTTCACTGGTATTAAGAGTATGCCTTTTCTCACTTCGCTCAGCTATCAGTTTTTTTGTCGGGTTCGTGAGCTTTAGGACGGATGTGTTCGTGTTTGCTACCCTTGTTAGAGTGTTGGTTGCTTCTCGCAAGTTGTTGTTTATATACTCACTGAGGTCTAGTAGCTGGCATCTATTGAACTGGTGTTCTACACTTTCGCGGAATTTTTGAGGATATTCTTGTAGCTGTTGCAAGTTAGGTTTCTCGGATTTTTTTCTTGTTAGTTTACGTCCTTCTAGTTTGGCATTTATTTCAATTTTGCACAGTACTAGTCGGTGGTCGGTCCCTGTATTGAATCTATTCAGCACGGTCACGTAGTGTACCTTAGTCTTGTTGTTGTTAATTATGAAATCAATCTCGTTTTTTATTTTGCCGTCCGGGCTTTCCCATGTCCATTTTCGGCTTTTTTTCTTGTAGTAGAAAGTGTTCATACATTTGAGCTTATGTTGATACATAAATGATACTAGCATTTGTGCCCGGTTATTTCTTTTCCCAATTCCGTACATCCCTAAACCATATTCGCCTTTCTTGTGGGTTCCTACCTTGCGGTTGAAGTCTCCAACTATAAGGAAGTAGTACGCTTTATTCTGTGCAATTGCTTTCTCGATTTCTTCGTATAGCTGTTCGATTTCTTCGTCAGCATGTGCGGCTGTTTGGGCATATACATGGATCACTATTAGCATACAAGTAGGAGCATATATATTATACATAAATTATTCAAATACTCAAATGAAAGTTGATTCGTAATTGTCGACTAAGCGCTTGGTTACTTACTTAAGTCCTTAAATTACCAAAAATATAGTATGACAATCCTGTCATACATTGTCATTCGGCAATGACCGACGCAAAATAAAGCCAAAGCTTAAGCAAAGCGGTGAAACAAATACTACCTTATTATTATGTGCAAATATTGATTCCGAACAAAATTCCGACGGGAATTTCAAGGACGAAAAACTTCACATTACGAATGAATTACCCTAATTTCATCGCGTCTCTGCCTGCCTATTTGTTGGCAATTGTCTGCCTGCATATTTTTTTCTCAAAAACTGCTAAACTAAATAAAACTTTTACTAATAATTTATTTATGTATTCTATTCACTATTAGACCATGGAAATAATAGAAGCATTTAACTTTGAAGACGCCAGTTCAAAAATACATGAAAAACGCGAAAAGCAAATCATTAGCGTAATGATGACCACAGAAATGAAATCGGAGATTGAACACATATTCAGATTGATGTCTGTGATGCCGAGTTCTAGAAGAATGTCAGTAATGCCGGGTGTACCATTTGCACAAAAAAAGAAAGGAGCGGCGAAGGGAAAAACCTCGATTATGCCAACGAGGTCAAGGGATGAAGTCACAATCAAGTCCGTGAGGGCGGCGCAAACCAAACCACCGGAACCAACCGGTGCACTTTTCATTCAGCTTATGCAGTTTCATTTAGATTAAAACATGTGAACATGAAGTAATAATACATTTCGAAACTGCTTATATATATATAAAGAAATGTACAGCACAATTATTACTATTGTAACAATTAAACCATTCTGCTGTTGGCATATTTCAAATTCCTTCCTTATCAATTGATATTTCCATGACGTTAAATAAAAAAAATGACCTGGTTACCACAAAACTTTCCTATCAAATAAAATATAACAAATTTATATAAAATACTGTTAACATTCTGAAGATACATAAATAAAATCACCATTATAACAAGAAAAGGCCAACATCGTATGTTTAAAAATATTCACCAGTAGAGAATAGAGACATTTTGCAAGACGTGTTTTTTAATTGACGTAGCACGTCAAACGCTCTGCTCACTAGTGTGCACAGTAGAAGTATGCACAGAGCCTTCGACGTGTTACGACATTGAAAAAACACGTCATGCAAACTCTCTAATAACATTCACCAAGTGGTTCAGTGAACTACTGAACTACCATAGACTTTGGCCAATGCTAATAAAGCGTAATAAAATATTAACTATTTATCTAATTGACTTGATTTATGATAATGTGAATTATGTCTGTTAGTCAGACCTAGTTAGAGTTATAGACGAGTTAAAAACAACATAGAACCAAAAACGAAATTAACTCAAAACTTTGTCTGAGGAAGCAAGAAAGAAGTCCAAACTTGTAACATCTTCTGAAAAATAACTTAATAATAAGTGTTTATAAAAAAATCTGGTCGGGTCCGAAATTCTGTCAACTACAATATTTTCCTTGTACCATTGGTAACAGATTGGAGCAGTATAAGGATAGCAAAATATGTTTGTTCAGCTCACTAGTAATTATATCGTGTTACTGTAAACAACATTATGTTGTTTCCTAATAAACTTGCCTTAGTGCAATATGTTCTATTATTTTGCAATTTATTATTCACAAGTTGTAGAGGACTCGATTCAAAATGGGCCTACTTGTACAATGGAACTGCCAACGACGTACAAAATCAAGAATGCACAGATATTTTTAATAATATTCCGTTGAATGGTAGTTTACCGTTATGGGCTCTAAAAAGTAACTGAAAATAATTTTAAAATATATGTTTAACACTTGCCATCCTATATAATATGCTAAATGTTTTAGTGTTAGATTCTACTGGAAAACTCCAAGCAGGTATAATTTCTGGAAACATCATGAGTTTAGGCGATTATGATGAATGCATTACCATTAATGATCGGTCAGCAGGAGTTAAAGGCAAATATTGTATAGTTGCATATAAAATTAGTGAAGAAGCACCTTTACTTTATGGACTTTGTATACCTGAAGTTTGCAATTTAGCAGCCATGATTCCATCTCGCGAACATAACTTTTATTTGCGTGATGACCTTTGTCAAACTGATGATTTAACATTTGATGGTGCTGATATATCTTGCATGTATGTATACGCAGTACTGAGCTGAATGTGATTTATTTGATGAAGTTTATATATTGTATAAGTTTATTTTCAGAATATTTATTACATTTTCAGTCCTTTTAGTTGCTACATCAACTATTTATGATTTATACAAAAGACATCTAGAACAGTATGGTAAGCAAAACCTTCATTATTAAATAGTTTATTCACATAGTATATTAAGCAATAAGAGAAATCTTATGGCACGAATTGGTTATACTTTTTTTTTACTTTCCGGCCACATACCGAAGGTATGTAGGTATAGGAAAGTAAGGTGATCATGAAAAAAATTAAAGTCTTATTTTTCCCTAATTCGTGGAGATCCGTTGACCCCAGGT
>JARJEB010006014.1:0-15221 GCA_030264535.1 Liometoxenus newtonarum
TTTTACGTATAAATACGGATTAAATTGTCGGTGTTGCTCCCGTTGGGCATCGGGATTACTCTGCTTAGTGTTTTGTACATATTGAGCTCAAATTAAAGTAATAGTTCTAATAAACGACTGATGGTTTCATTTGTTATTTGTGTACGTTCGGTCTCGGTACCGTTAAAACAGAGTGGCGCCCAAATTATCCAGAACCAGACCGTCCACCCCGTCTCCACAGCTGGCCGAGGCACCCCAACATCTCCAGAAGTACGCCAAGCGGCATCATCGCCGTGTTCACGCTACAAAGAATTTATTCACTGAAAACTGCGTTTTACTGTCCACCCTTTCCATCTCAAACTTGAATAATTAAATATACTGCATATTTACTAACTTCCTATAAAACATTGTCATATTTTTTATAAATAAAACATGTTTGGCCCAGTTTTCTTGATAAAATATACAAAATCACAAAAACCCGTGCCAGCGTGCACTTTCAACGCTTTGTAAAAACTCGAAATAGTCCAAACTTAAGTTAGTTCTTAACGTTATCACAATCTTGATTTAAGTTTAAGTCTTTCCGTAATATTATTAAAACCTTGAAAGACGAAAAGCACGAAAACGTTGGAAAATACGGAATGGAAAGTAAAGCAAAATAAACCAACAAAACATTATAAATTCACTAAATGTACTCGCATAGCGTGTAAGATTGTTGTAGATAGATATATAGGTCTAAAGACTAGAAGTTAGTTGGGTTGTTTGATGTTTTGAGCGTTGACTAAGTTGAGTTGGGAGTTTTGGTGCCTCGTGCGTTCGTTAACTTAATTTATATTCAAGAACTGAAAAGTCTTGTGTATCGATTGCGTGAACGAACGATAGAGCTAGCTAACGCTAAATATTCAAACAATGGAATTTCTAAAATGAATCAAAGCAAGTAAATACCAGAATTTAGCAAGAACCAGAACTTAAAAGTTAAAGAGAAAAGCAAAGCATAAAATGGATAAAAGAGAAGAAATTTTAAGTATATGTATAAATAAGAAGTGATTGGAATTTATTTACAAGATTTAATGCTGTGTTGCAGTGATTCTCAACCACTGTGCCACTTTAGTGTGCCGCGAAATTCTTGCAGTGCGCCGCCAAGATTCTGCCCATACATAGAAGACGTCAGCCAAGCATGCCGTCAAATTTCGAAATTATCAAAATGTGTACCGTGAGGAAAAAAAAAGTTGAGAATCACTGCTATGCTATAAGGAGATATAACTTTGTAACTTACAGAACTCATCGTTTGGCGAATTTGGTCGATTTAACTTCATTTTTCCCCAGAAATTTAGCATTGTAAATTTGTAAATGTTTAAATTTAATGAAATAATTACAAAACAACTATTAATTTCCAAAATTTAATACACTATTGACTAATTGAACACCAAAAAATCGAAACAATTTCTCAACAGAGTAATACGTAATAATGTTGTAATTCAAAAAGTCAAACGTAAAAATTAGTGTGATTGTGTTATAAAACCGCAATGGCAGAATTATTATTGCATGCACACGAATTCTAACAAAATTCATGTATTGCAGGTTATATGAAAGTACAAGAAAATCAGAGTAATCTAAAATCATTGACAATTACTTGACTGTCTTGTTTGAGTAATTTATAAATTGCCAATTCAATGTAAATAATTTTAGATCACTCTGTACCAGATTACAGTTTATAGACATAATACAAATACCTCGACAAATACGTATTATAAACGAATAATTAATTCACATTACTCATGATCAGTGCCGGATTTTGGCCTAGGCGGCACTAATACTAAATCCGCCCCTGCTCATGGTAAGTATAAATAAACTACTTATATAGATATCTATATACAACGTGTCACAAATCACAGAACAAATAAATATTTACTCAAACAAATAAAAATAAATATTAATCAAAGTTGTGTGACGAATCTTAACACATTTATCTTTAAATTCCTTTGGACGCATTGTATACCTATATATAAACTAATAAACTTTTCTACGATTGTGTTACATTTTATAATGTTATGTTATGTGCCATGGTTTCAATAAATAAATGAATTACGACTTAATATATGCATAAAACTAAAACACAAAACATATCCTTTTGCAGAGAACCAAATAAGTAATAAAATAATAGCTATTTCAATAAAACATAAAACACTGTTTGCGACAAATTAATTGCCAGAACAGTGCAAGTCACACCACATTCTTACATTTTCTACTAAGCACTGAAGCCAACATCAGGCTATCAAGATGCCGGCCGCATTACTTTACCGCATTCAATGATGAAAAACGATAATTTAGTCCCATGTATGCAACTACGATTCATTTCATTTCAATGAAATGAAACTGTCGTGTAGGCGTCCTTATTTGCTCAACCATTAATTCAATTATCTTAAATATTAATTAATTTTATCATTGCAAGGGCAACATTAAATTAAAATTGTTAATTGTAGGCATATCTAGATACGCAACGTTTGTGTTAAAATTCGTACCAAGCGCAAAGTGCCTCCCTCTATCAGGTGTTGTAAGAACATTGAGAGTTGATGGGTTTTAAGTGGTTCGCTCTGAGACTGGTGCTACGAATTTTAACTTAAAGCCTATTTTAGATGATCACAAATTCATTTAGAAATCTCATCACAATTGTGATGAAAATTGAAACATATTAATATTAATTCTGTCAGAATTTGTGATGGCGTTGCTTTGCTTTACAAGTTTACACGGACAAATATTTGAATAAAATTGATCTAAAACAAGCTTAACATAGACGTTGCGTATCTTGTAAATCAAATAATGTATAGGTTATTCCGTAATCTCAGCTGATTTAAAAAATAACGACTTTTTTGCAAAAAAAAATCAAAATTTCTGAATAAGAGAGAATAAATTGTCGGTGAATCAGTCGGGAATATCATGATCAATAAACAACAATTGCGTCTTATTTCTCAATGTCAATATACCAACAATTTTAATTCAAGTTAGGACATTGGAAGGTTCGAACACTTTGGTTTTGCATTTAAATAGTTACGACGTTACACGGATCATAATTATTTTTAGCTTGTAAATATAAATATTGCGTCGATTGCTTTACACCTATGTTATTTACGCGTTCAGGCATCAACTTCAGCGTTCAACAATGCATTCATTGACATAATTTACTTGAAGCAAAGCAAAGTTTAAACTATAAAGCGGAGTAAAGTACATATAACAGTGTGAAGTGAATTGTGATTATTCCAATTAGACATCTGGTTCTGGGCGCTGTTTCTTTGATATTTTGTTTGTTGTTTGCTGTTTGAGGTGTTAGGAATCACGTTCACTTCATTATTCTTTAAAATGCAGAATGGTAGTTGGACTTAATACACAATGTATACATTTATGCGAGTTTGTTTACGCGCTCAATCTATTCGTTACAGGCCAGGATATGCTGAGCTGAGCGCGTTTTGTTGTTTTTTTTTTGAGGAATACCAACATATTACTCATAACTCACGACTTATTTACTATTTGTACTATAATAACAGGAAAGATAAAATAAAAGTGAACTATAGTCACTAGTGAACGTTATCAAAATGTACTTGTCTCGCTCGACTTGTGGTTATTTACAAGTGCACCTTAAAAAGGAAGTCTAACTTTTAACTTCTTAACAGTAAATTCAACATTTTACATTTGAACTTGGTATCAGTGTGAATGGAACGGTTTGAGTTGTCAACTTGTTGGTTTCTGCGACAAGCGAACAAGACGAGGACACACATAACTGCATCCGTATGTTACGTTTAAAAGTAAGTAAGTTCCAGGTTCGACGAATAAGAAATAAGACTGACTTTAATTCTAATAACTATATAACGAGAACGACTATAAATGGCTCCAAAGGAAAGACTACACAGGAAAAATGAAACGAATCACCAGACAGGTGCTCGTGCTCACCTCACTCAGGTAAGAGTGAGCTACAAAGCTACAAATAAATACAAAAACGCGAACCAGAAGCACGAAGTGACTGACGAGTGACGACCAAATGAATTAGATACATTTATCAGTATCGGTTCGGTATCACTGTATCTTATATGATATGAATTGATAAAGAAACACCTTTAGGTTTTAGATATTTCGATAACTTCTACGTGTTCTGGTAAAATAAACAATTTTCGTTTCGTTTATTTAAATAAATATTTTACAAGGGAGTAGGGACTAGTTTTTCTATTGCCGACAACCTGGAAAAAGTTTATGTTGTACGATCCTCCAGTGAAATATGAAAAAAATATTTGATGCGTGACGACACAACTAAGTGTTTATTAAAAGATTGAAAGGGATACCCCCGGCGGACTCAGTTCAGTCTTGAGTGCTAGGTGCTAACAGTTACTCACACTTTTTCTAATATCTGTTGCTGACCAGATTCAGTTCCTAGTTTCGTTTCACGACACGAAATAGTTGAGATTACGATTTACGATTACTACATAGTAAAAGCATAAATGTTTCTTACCTCATTGAAGGCCATTTCCGAAGACGGTTCGATGTCCTCCTCTGTGCACCTGTATGATGTTGTCAACACAACACGTAAAAATCTTCGGTAGGTTAAAGAAGAAGGGAATATGCCTCTGCCTCAGTTATTCCTCGTCGGCTTATCGGTTCGAATGCTTCATTTATAAAATATTGTTGATTGCCAATTACCAAATATCAGTGTAGCTGCGTTTCACCGCACCGGTAAGGTACGATAATGACGGTCTTCGGCCTTCGCTTTCGCTAATAATGAGGAACAAAAATTATACGTAGTCAAAACATGGTCCAGGTCCACGAAACGGCCAGCTGAGCTTTTTCCCCTCTTGTTTCGCCCTTATGCCCTTTTTTTCCCTGTGCACGATCGCGACAGCATCACTAATGTTATAAATCCAAACAAGTTGATCGATGATCAACACGAATTTTTATCACGGGCCACGGGATTCTACAATCATCAGGTGGGAACCCTATACTGTTACGATTGTGCAACTCTATTCAATACTGTCAAATGTTCGTTATTATCGTCCACGTTATCAACTAGACGAAAACAATCGTTTCGTCGTCCTACGCGATGGACGTACAACACTACTTATCCGCATCAATTTGCTGGGTTGAACTTTACAAGTTACAAGCACGGGACACTTAACACACGACCGTCGACCAGGGCGCCATATTGACTTCAATAATAATGGTCTTCGCAGTTCGCAGGTATGCAGCGATATACGAGCAAGCTAGCTGCTGGTTGCGCCATCTGATACCATCGATACAAACATAAGGTGAAAAATTATAGGTGCTTTCGATTTGCGAGTAAAATGTTCCGTTCCACATTGAACCGTTCCGAAACTTTGATCAAACAAACAAGTCGAACTACATTTCATTGAGCACTTCACTTGTTATTTAATTTTCTTTTAGTATAATTATCCTGCCAGAATAATTTCTTTTTTTCTGAATTTCTTAAGGATTTTTGTCAAATCGAACAAGCGCTTACTGTTCTCAACCATTCCAAGCAAAATTGATAGCACAATATATTTCATTTGATAGGTCTTATAGTTATGCAACCAAATAAGCAAGCAAGAATAGAATTTCACGAAACTTCAAAAAAGACAAAATTCTTGAAAAACGTCGGCAAAACACATCTTGATCATTGAAAATTGAACAAAACAACTTGCTTAAGCAAGGGACGTATACGGAAAGTTGCAAGGATTGCAAATGATTCATTTCAAGTCTTACGTGGCGAAATTAATTAATTGGACATTATAAAATTAATTTAGACTTATAACATTTACCCCATATTATAAGGAGGAGGTTGTTGTGGATATTGATTACTATTCATTTGTCTTAAATGCGCAACCAAGGCAGGTGACTGTTGTTGCGGTGCTACCTGCCCGCCACCTCCTTGTTGCTGCTGTTGTTGTTGTTGCTGTTGCATGGCCAACATTTGTTGTCGCATTCGTTGTTGTTGTTGCTGGAATTGATTGTGTTGCTGTTGTTGTTGTTGCTGTTGTTGCATTCCCATGCCCGGATTCATAGGTACTCCAGCTATATTGATACCCATAACTTAAAATACAGCAAAAAAAAATTCAGAATAGTACCACTTACCTTGATTACCCGGCCGTGAATAAGGCGGAGCCGGTCCTTGTCCAGCTCCCATTGTCCCCATATTATTCATAGTCGCATTCATCGTCACATTGGGCGCTTGCTGAATGTACTGAGCTCTTGGACCAGCTTGCGGCATTCCGCGATAATCTGGTTGAGGTGCGCGAGGTTGTCCGAAGTTTTGTTGCTGGAACATTGCCGAATTCTGCCCGCTTTGCATCATTTGTTGGTTTCCCTGCATCATTGAATTAGTACCGTAGTTTCCAGCGTATTGCTGATTCATTCCCGGTTGCATGTTGCCATATTGTTGTGGGAACATAGCCTAATTTTATAAACCTGTTAGTCGCTCACTATTTAAAATCTAATGGGCCGGAAATTCTTTGAGGAAAAACTGTTCAGTCCTGGCCTTTCGGATTTCCGGAGGCCGTGTGGTAAAAAACTGCGAGGATTTCTCGACTGTTCAGGCGGCCGGATGAGGAGTGAAAAACTATTCTAAAAACTGAACAGTCCGTCAGTTCCGGACTGAACAGGGCCGCGCCCGGAAATCCGGACAGGCCGCCTGAACAGTTTTTCCTTAAAGGATTTCCGGAGCGTGTATGGCGCCCTTAAGATTTGCTTACCTGATTGGCTTGCATTGCAGAGGGGTGTTGCTGCCTCAAGGACTGCCTCGGAAATTGCCGCTGAATAGTCGGCGGATACCCTGTTTGCGGTACCTGCCCAGGACCGGGTACAGAACCTGGTCCAGCTTGCTGAGCTTGTGGTCCCATGAAAGGAGTATTCATGGGATGACGCTGGCGCAACATATTTGAGAGTGCAGCCTTAGATTGAGTCATTTGTTGAGGCCTATCAAAACGATTAGGCATGGCAGCTGTAAAAGAAAAAAAAAACACAAGAATAACATGCTGACTCGTTCGGGAGCCAATTTGTGAAATATACCATTTGGCATTTGTTGTGGACCTGGGTAATACCCAGGTTGCTGTGGTTGTTGCTGCGCCTGTTGCTGATTATACCACTGCTGCTGTTGATTCGGATTGCCTGGAAACTGCTGTGGAGTTGGTTGTTGTTGTTGTTGCATGGTTCCGCCAGTGTAACCCATGTGCTGCCCACTCATTGGTGGTGTTGGTCCGGAAACATTTTGCATACCAGCCATTGCTCCTGGTGGGGTTTGTCCAAGAGGAGATTGCCCCATCATAGCCGGAACGGGAACAGTTGCTGGTGTCGCCGCGGCGGCTGCCGCTGCTGCAGCAGCAGCAACCTTTGACTTTTTCGTCCTTCTGGTTTTGGTGCCTTTCTTGCCCACGGTGACACTGTGTGGTGACTGATCCACAGATGATGGAGTATCAGCCTTCATTTCAATCTCCTTTAGCTGGCGAACATGGATAGCAATGCAAAGCAGGGGCTAAGCTTCTAAGACTTGGAAGCATAAGGCTTCCCAACACGAAATACTACACAGCAGCTGCACATTTAAAGCCTCTACAGTCTACACGACTAAGTAGGTACTTACCGGTTTATCAGGAACTGGTTCCAGATCTTCAGGAGGCAGCGGTGGAGGGTCCAAATAGTGTGAGGCAGGCTTTTGTAAATTGTGCGTGTGGTATTTGAGCAGTCGATGAGTGTCTTCGCAGGCCAATGGACGACGTTCTAAGCGAACAGCGCCGAACCAAGCCCAGGAAAGTGGAGCTGGATTCTTCATTCCTTCGAGAACATCCCAAGGACTTACCTTTTGTTTATCAGAAACCTGTAAGAAAACAATTAAACTTGCTGTGTTGCTTAATCTCAATAAGAATAAAATTGAAAACTTACCTGTAATCCATGTTTTTTATCAATACTGTCAAAACTTATCTTGTTCCCTTTGTTGTCAGTTATACAACCAGTCGGTTCCACTGCAATCAACTCACAAGCAATACGAGGCAACGGCAGTAACTGCCTAATATGTTGCAGACTGGCACTGTGCCTTTCCCCAATTTCTCGCTTTAACTTCTTCGTCAAATTCTGATACATTTTCCTTCCCTCGTCTTGTTGATCTGTCGCTAGAGCGGAGTGTACTAGCGTGGCTAACATATCAATGACGGTCGTAAATAAATCACTGTGCGTATGCAAATCGACAAGTCCATGCGTTACCAGCTGCACTAACAGGAGCGCCCAATCAGTTGTCACTGGAATACTTCGCTGGAAAGCCTCAAACACCCCACCAACTAGTGAAAATCTCAATTGCAACCCGTCAAGGGTTCGTTCATTGTTACAAATGTCTGTTAAGTTGCCATCGCGAGCAAGGGATACTAATTGTGACAACTGTTGATGCAAAGATGACAACAAACCTTCCCGTTGACCATCTTCCTGGTTCTTCAGACACGAAAGCACTAAGCTTAGAAATGGTTGATGGCTGAGAATACTTTGCATGTCTTCACGCGTTCTTTTCGCTTTGGGTTCGCGTATCCATCCATTCGCTTCCAGTACTTGCCCTGCTACTTTTAACACTCGACCTTGGACAGCACTAGGAAGCTTCGAAATCAGCGGTGCTACCAACCAAATCGAGCTCTGTGCCTTTGACCTATCCGCTTTCTTATCATCCGAAGTTTGTGAGTCAAATGAAGGGGTGTTAAGTTGGAATACGTCGATTGCTGCTTTGGCGACTGTTTCGAGCCATTGGCTCAATTCGGGAGAATTTGGACTGAACTGTTTGAACATTAATTGTAAATCCAACCAGGACATTCGTAACGTCCACAATTCTAAATTCTAAGATAGAAAAAATACTTGTCAAATATTATCAGTTTCTATAAAAATGTAGAAATTTTGGTCATTTTACCTCCAAGATGCGACTAATCATACTTTTCTGGTCCAATTCATCGATGGTTGAGCTGATGTCAGGGTAACAAATCATGTGTAACAGTCTTTGGGCCTGGGAATGACTCAAAACTGGATCTAACAAGTTATCCGGATGACAGAGCTCTTCAGGGTGGCAGAGACACCGTTCGAGCACCCATTGCTGAGAGCATATTTCCCTGAGTACGTGACACGCGAATGCGGACAAGGAGGCCGTGCTTTCGTTGTTTCCATTATTTGATTGCCTATAAAACGTGTACTTCTAAATAAAGTTAATCGGAGTTACTTCGAAAACTAAGTGGAAATTATTTACAATGGTGGTTTCACAGAAATACGAAATACGTACGAAACGAAAACAAAAAGCAAACAATTGTTGAAATATAGTACAATGTACAATGAATATAGTGTCAAGAATCACAGGGTGTTTCTAGAAGATCCTTGTCTTGTATTAAACGAATACTTTTTACAACTTTTATCACACGTGGTTAAGACAGGACCGTATTATCATTTAAACAATGAAATAATGAAAAATGCCCGCAGAGGCGCTTTAGAGTCGGTTTAATTGATAATATGGCGTAGAAAGGTAAAACTGGTAAAAGTACAAATTTGTGTGCAAGCTTCGGTGACACAATCAAGCAAAGCGGACATGAAGACTAGACGAAACATGTTCGACGAGTAGTTTTCTAATATACTCGTCGCTAGTCCCCATGAAAGCATTTTTAAGATAGTATCATCGACAAACCTAAGAGCGGTCCTCGCGCCACAGATATCCATATCAATCGCCCTGACAAACAAAAAATAAATCATAAACATTTTTTCGCTGGTTCCTTGTGTTGTCGGTGCCGTCAAGTTAAAAATGAAAATGTCAAATCGTTTTTTGTTTGTTTGTATGTACATACATATAAAGGTACTTACGTCAATTCCAATGATGGTTCACCACTTCCCATTAGGTCACTCGTACCCAAAATGTGTGAGATACTTAATTCAGTTCCCTCTTTGGCGGTTGCATCTCCAACGACAAGAATCGCTTTCAATACTGCCAGCACAGGACCCACGTGGATGTTTCGATGTGCTGCAGCTAACAAATGCCGATCACAACTTAACCGAACACCTAAAGATGGCCGTGGTGTCAGAGGAGGTGAACCAACGGAATATAATCCAGGTTGAGGTCCTTCGGCAGTTCGGAAAAGACGTAACAAGAGGTGACACGTTAATCGCATTCCACCCTCTGCAGCGCCGCTACCATTATCTAAAGTTTTTACTTTTAACAAGCTCGGTAGAGCTACCCGTCCGACAAAGTCCTCGAGAGAGAAACAATGGCGAGCTATGAGGATGCAAGTGAAGACGGCCAAAGCATTGTGTATTGAGGCGTCTTGGATGTCGAGATGTTTGTGCAAATCGGTGTAGTATCCAGGGTGAGACATCGGGCAGCAAAGGGCCAACAATGCGCCTAACCATTCCGCTGCTAAAGTATTGCAACACGCAGTCATCTCAGCGCACATTATGGCTAAATCGTTGAGGCGCTCATTGTCGCTTTCACGACACACGTAAATCACTGCGTTGCTTACAAATGAATATCTAAAAAGGATGTTAGCAAGGAGTTCAGTTAATAATATGTTAAGTAATAAGTGCATTAAGACGCTATATTATAAAACCGAGTCCAAGTTTGGAAAACGAGCCGTAGGCAAGTTTTCCAATGGACAAGTTTTATAATGCGTCGTAAAGCATGAATTTCTTATACTATTTTATCTATTTTGCGCTAATTTTAACTGTAAATAAAATAAAAATGAACAAGGCAAATAAAAAATACATTTCAAAAGTGTTTTAGGTAGGCAACCCAAATTGCGTTGATATCAAAATGGCCGACGTTTGAACGTGACAGTAGCAGTTGGCATACTATGAACGCAAAATAGATAAATAATAATTAGAGATGAGCGTTGGAAAGTTTCCATTTAGAACATTTAAGTGGACTCGAGATTTTCATAAATACCACTGTAAACTAACTACTCAGAGTAGTTCCAATCTGATCAAAGTACTTCCGAACTACTGAGAGTAGTTGAGTGATATATCGAACCCAATTGGTGTATTAGGTGCATTCAATAATTACACCCGGTGCTTTGGATGCATAAACATTTGCACCCGGTGCAAATAGTTATTCATAAAGAAATTGAAAAAGGGTTGTCCGTTTAAGTGTCCTAAAATGTAATTTATTTGAAAAAAATATCGAGACACTTAAATAGAATAAATAACCAAAAAAATAAATGTCCGGACATTAATCATCTCAAGTAATAATTGAACGGATAAAATACCTGTTATTTCCATTCTCTCCTAGTTGTCTCACCCAAGTGTTTTCAACTTTACCGCCACGTCGAGGATTAGCAAATACTTCCTGGAGAAATTGCGCGTTGTAAACGTAACTGCTGCTTGGCGTTGGTTGCAATGCCGTGTACAAAGCTTGTCGAATTTTCGGATATGCATTGCCGAACGGTTCGACTGTATGCGGCTTGGATTTTAATAAGCTGCACGATGAATACAAATCGTATAAATGTGCCAGAATGCAACGCTCGGCTGATGAGCAATCACCTGGATTAGTTACGTGCTTTACAACTCGACATAGACCTTCAAATACCGCGGAAGTTTGCTCGGGCGATACTAAAAATAACGAATAACAATCGTTAATATGTTACATAAATAATATGAATCTACTTACATAATAAACAACAATGATATCTTCTCAAAACGCCCACAACGTACAAACTCAATCCCGTTGTGTAATTCCTCGCCAAAACCGAATTTTTCGCAAATAATTGCGCTTCGACCTCGGGTAATTCCTTCAAAATTTGAATACAAACATCAATCAAACCGTAAATATTCAGCGCCAATTCCATTAAATCAAACAAGAATGCAACGTGTTCCTGTACAGGTAAATAATTCGAATTTCCAGTCGCAAATGAATTCAACATTTCCACGACGGTCACGCTACACTGATAAGTAACAACGTGTTGATCGAAATAACTTAAACTCTGGCATTTCATAGTTGTTGCTTCGAAATTGAATTCGTTACGTGAATGCTTCTTAACTTTGCCGCCTTCAGCAACATCAATGCTGAACTTCTTCGAAAACAATTTACATATTTCTTTGGACATTTTCTTAATAGTGTGACGAGCTTCATCCCGGACTTTTCCAACACCATAGAGAAGGACATGACGTTGATTACAATCGTGTTGACTGTACGGGTCATCTTGGCACAATGGGAAATGAGTGGTGTAAATAAAATGTCGAGAAAGTTTGATTTTGTGGTCGGGATGGTCTGTCTCCATAGCAACCGCGCTCATAGAGGTAGGAACATGTGAGTGGTGGGAATGATCGTGGTCTTTGGGGCTGTCTGGAATGTCCATTGAGTTTTGTTGGTCTTCTTTGATATCTTGGAGAATCTTGTCCAAATCGGCATCAACTTTAAAATCATCATAATCCATTTGATGTGATTGGTCCTAAGATTTAAAATTCCAACATTTTTGAATATAATCAAAATGGCTGCTTTACAAATACCTAACCTCGAATATGGACTACTTCACATTTTTTTAATAAAAAAAAAAATAAAAATAAACCCACCTCTATCTTTGGTTGTGAAATATGATGCTCATTACTTTCTTCTTGGCCAAGCAAATCCCCTCTTGAGATGAGCGTACACATATACGCATCATGCAAAAATACATCCCTTCGAATCAATTCCGAAAAGAGATGCACCAAGTTTGAGAACGCTGTCTTTTTCTGCGCGCTGTCATCCGGTGATGGTACAGGTGCATCCGAATCCAAAAACTTCATCAGCAAACTTTGAAACATCGGCGGCCCACCCGGCAAACTAACATTGCTATCCTTATCGTCACCATCCTTTGCTTCTTGCTCGTTGTTATTAGCAGCGTCCGACTGTCTTCGATCTAATAAGGCTGCAACGGCTAAAGCTCGATGCTCCCCAGCACGTTCCGGCGACACAGCCCATTCACACAACAACTTAACAACCGCATTTTCATTCTCGCTATTATTGAAAACCTTCGTGTAGAGCGTATCCAACGAATTGGACGTGTCCATACGGTCAAACCTATGACGATCTAACGCATCCAGAGCAGCAAGAACCCTATTTGTAATCGTACCGGTCGAAGACTGTTGTACTTTATCCATACACCAACGATTTTCAGCTCTTTTACTACGCTCACGAACATTCCCTTCGACCTGTCTTAATTGTTTCTTATACGATAAGAAATCGCATCTTGTCGGCATCGGAAGTGTTGATGGCGCAACCGGTAATAGATCCAATGGTGAGCCATGCCAGACCGTACCAATACCCACTCCACACCAAACCAGAGAAGTTGGGCATTCGAGACATATCGTTTCAATAACACAACTCAATTGCAAGACAATATCGCGATGATGAGCGCAGTTCTGGTACTCTATCAAAGTGTTTTGCAGAGAATTCACCGATAAGTCTTTCTTTTCCTTATCGGAAGGATCTTTTCCCGTGATAGGATTCTCGATTTTTACGTTTTCGCTTTGTGGTGATGTGATTAAGTTACTTTCAGCTACGCTATTCAACATGTACCCTAACTTTTTACAACACATATACGCAAGGCGACGGGACAAAAGTTCCGATTGGACGAAATCATCCAAGTATTGCAGCGCTAAAGGAAGGTACAAACGGAGCATTCCGTCGTCAGCTGGTTGCGAACGCATTTTCTCAAGTAGTTCAATAATCCAATTCAGAACTTCTTGCCTATCGACTAGACCTTCCTCAGTCATATACTTTAGTAACTGAGTGCAATAAATCCAGAGTCTCACAGCCTGTTTTTGATCCGCTTCGCTGATCGGTGGCGGCGCCGTTGAACTCGGCGTCGTGTTCGCAGCTTTTTCTACCTGCGAGTAATGTTCTTGCAGTTTGGGAATTTGATCTTTTAGAAACTTTAATATTGTTCCAGTCCAATCTAAATAACGTAATATTAATAAAATAAAATAAAATTAATGACATAATAAACTGCCTAATACCTGTTGTTGGATCAGGTGCTTGTCGTTTCTTCACCTTAGACTCGTAAGCAGCAACAGCTTGAGCAGAACTCAACTTAATAAACCATGTTGCTCTCAACATCGAAACTTGATGGTCACACAAATTCATAAATAACTCATCCTTCTTGTGAAAGTTCGGTGCGCGCTTAGATAAATTCATTAACGGTTTATTACCAGCCAAATCTTTAAACCAAGCCTCGATGGCATTCTTCGATCGTACAGTTACCGGCCAAAAATTATCTTTCGTACTGATTTGTTGCTTTTTTCGCCCCGAATCTGGCAATGTTGATAATTCCTCCTTACGTGCGATGATTGCATTAAAGTATGCACCAACCTAAGTGTAAACAAATTTTGTTTTAAAACAAAAACATAAACAACGAAATTGTTACTATGCAAAACAAAAAAAAAAGAAAAACAAAAGTTGTTTGTTTTCGTACCTTGCTGGAATTCACATTACAATTTTTTGCAGTGCCAAATTCATCAGTTAAATGGGTCATGGTAGGAAAGCCATGTTTAACGTTAAGACTGGTAAGTTCATCTTCTTTCTGTTTCGGATCCTGGGGATAAACATCAGGAGGTCCGATTCGAGGCTTCTTCAAAGGCCTCTTCTCATATGAGTGACTACACAACATTTTTACAAGAAAATTTTTAATCTAAGTACTTATAAAATTCTTTAAATGACAACATTATCTTTTAATTTGTTAAGTGGTATTAATTAATTAAGGTCATTGTAGTAAATAATTTTTAACCGGAGTGAAAAGATCCAAAACAAACAGACGCCATCCTCTATTTAGTACATCACTAAAAAAATCGTCTAAGTTCGTTAATTATCGGTATAGTAAGAAATGACAGCACGGCAGGAACAAGTGTGTAGTGCGCTTAGAGCATATACATATAGAGGGAGCATTACCGGTACGGATTTAAGCCGACTGAAAAAGCAAAAAAATGTTGTTCTAAGTTTTAAAATCTGATATTGCGCAAGTGCACACTTCAGGTGGAACCATTGGGTGGAACCATTAGAGCATATAAAATTTACCCCACTTACCCCAATGTTAGCTTTTTAAGCCGACTGAAAGGCAAAAAATGTTGTTTTTAAGATTTAAAATCTGATATTGCACAAGCGCACACTTCAGGTGGAACCATTGGGTGGAACCCTTAGACTCTAAGGGTTCCACCCAATGGTTCCACCTGAAGTGTGCGCTTGCGCAATATCAGATTTTAAAACTTAAAAACAACATTTTTTGCCTTTCAGTCGGCTT
>JARJEB010006018.1:0-11334 GCA_030264535.1 Liometoxenus newtonarum
ATCAAAAATTGATTGAAGTGCACTCATAGTTTCCGATTGATGTTAATTTACAATAGTTTGTAAAGTAAATATTTCACAATTTCAATAAATTTTAGGAGAGGAATAATTAACTGTGCACTTGTAATTTTCGGAAGACCGCGTCAACAACAATAGCATCAACAGCGGGTGCGTTTTTTTGCGTAGCCGGAGAGCATTCCAGAAGACGGAAGAGCCGTTTTATTGATGACTCGAAACTCTCCAGCTCTCCGATTTCTGTCCGGTCTCTCGAGACCCGAGAGAAACCGGATTTGTCACGCTTCGACCAGCATTTTCTTCGACTTTCCGCACGAATAAAACGCACTGCGCGTCACTCCCCAAATTCTCTCCAATTAGCTTTTTTTCGTTTTTTTTGCCGAGTCTCTCGTGGAATATTATTCCATGAGAGCAAAAAAACGCAGCCCTTGTTTGCTTCTGTCAACTCTATAATTTTAATGACACCTGCCAGTAATCTACACCTAATCAAGTAATCATTAATCAGTTAACCGCAAAAAGTGAATAATGCATACCCGACTGGTTGGACTGAAGGCGGATTCTTCTTCTTGCAGATTCTCGTCCGGATCTAAAGTAACCACGTCAATGTTTGCATGAGGCATTATCGCTGCATTTTCATTGACAACATGTTTAGGTGTACTTTCCATGATCATATTTTGACTCTCCTAATTTTGAATTACATAAATCAAATTAATTAGTATTCTTGGTGAAACTTGGTTGAAGATGTATAAAATTAGAAATATTTATAAAACGGTGCTAACTTAAATAGCCATGTTCGTTGTATCTTCTTCAATTTATTTATTTCCCGATCCGGTTCGAAGGACCATGTCTGTGGGGCGCTCCAGGTAGTTACTGTGGTGGTCTGGAGCTTATCACTGCTTGCTTCTTATCGGGGCTGCGGTGGACCGCTTATTCTAGAACCATGCTTTCCTTGATGAGTCGCGTATGCTATCGGTACATACATGCTTTCCAATTGCCGATGACTCGATACTATGCCAGGCCAAATAAAACGCACGATGTTGCTTACTCGGAATCTTTATTGAGATTCTTACTTAAATTATTTAATTGCACTGTGACTTAATGCATGCGGCTTGAATTGATTTAACAAATAAATAAATTGAAGACGATGCAACGAACAAGATATAATTAATTGAAATTGTTTTTACCTGTGTTCTACCTCTAGAACGTGCCCTATTGTTATTGCTAGCAAAATTGTATAAGTACTGCGCCAAATAGGCGATCGGCTCTGCTGGTCGTTTGTTTGCCACCTCGGTGAGGCCTTTTATCAATGGATCGCCGAGTGCTGGAATGGAAGCAATTACTGAAAATTTTGTTAAAAGCAAATGAGTTACACAGAGGGTGACACACACTACAGAGACATACTGCAAACCACAAAATTAACCTATAAATACAAAATAATTTAAGCAAACACTAGGTACTTACATATATGATATCACATCACAAACATTAGGTAAATATCTAGGTTGTACGTCAATTGGACGCGGTCAATTGGACGAGCAACAATTGGACGCGGTCAACTGGTCGCGCGACAATTGGACGCATGCGACAATTGGACGCGTACGACAAAAAGCCAAGCACGCTAAAACCAAAGTACGTTTTGTGTTTTTACACTAACCCTCCTGCTAACCCCAATAGGACCTAACCTCCTTACCGTTCGGTTTGGACGGCAAGCCACGCGTCCAATTGTCGCGCCACCAATTGACCGCGTCCAATTGACGCGATACCAAATATCTAACTTCTAAGCAAACACGAACCCCGGGAAATATGTGAATTAAATTAAACATTTTTGCGTGAATATTTTGACGCGTTCACTCCAATAATAACATAATTTTCGTATATGATCAAAATTCGCGCCTATCAATATTCTCAACTTGATGCGTGGAGTGTACATTTGCAATCGTGTAGCACTGCCTTTTATTTGCTTAGAAGGACTGTAATACAATGTATAAATTCAAGTCACACATGTGCAGTAAGAATACATGGAATACAAAATTCTTACTCTAGATCAGTGATTCTCAACCACTGTGCTGCGGCACTTTAGTGTGCCGCCCATTCATAAGAGACGTCAGTGAAGTATGCCCCCAAATTTATAAATTATTAAAAAGTGTACCGTGAGAAAAAAAAAGGTTGAGAGTTACTGATCCAGATATTAGAAGAATGTAGAGAGCAGAAGGATACATTCAAAAGACAGTACAATATAGGGTGGTACAAAAGTGATATTTATTCTTAATGTAGGTATAGCTCAGTTAACCTTAATAGTTAATTTATCTATTACAACCTCTACGTATCTAGAATTCTTTATAAAATATTCAAAGAAATAAATAATTAGGTACATCAGTACCTGTTTCAGTGTAAAAATGGATACCTTGAAAAATAAATTTTCATTAATTTTATATTTATCTCTATTCTCTACTATAAAAATATAAGTACAGTTGGCTAATCATTTTATCAATAATTACCATTCTACTGTACCTTCTTGAAAATTTTATTCTTTTTGAAAACACGTGAAGAATGTGATTGTCCGCATTGTCATAATTATTCAGTCGTTTAATTTTAATTAGAATTGGGTATTGCAAAGTGGAATTTAATAATACAAGAGCAACAAAGTTATGAAGATAAAATATTAATTCCAAAAATTTGACATTCTTTTTCAATCATTCAAAATTAAATGACCTTAACATTAAGTTATTCTTCAAACTTAATAGTTAAAGTGGTATATTTGAAAAAGGATTGAAAAATTTTATTAATACCTCTAGGCGCAAAAACTACCAACACCAAACTTCTACAAAACTTCTACAACTTGTACAAAATACAAAAGTACAAGTACAACGAAACCAACAACAAGAAGAAACGTGTATGAAATTTGATAACACGTGTTTACATTCGAGGTTATGGTCGGAATGGCACCTTTGGGCGCAGCCGTTCTGGCGCGGTCGTTTGGGTGCGTCCGTTTGGGCGCAGAGACCGTTTGGCGCGAGACTCTTCAGCGCAGGGACTATTGGGCGCAAGTAGTTTGGGCGCAAGTATACAAATATTAAGAGAAATTCGGATTTATATACAATAATTTGTATATTGGTGGTCAGAAATTAAACGTATAATATATTATATAAATCTTGCGCAAAAAATGTCCTGCGTCCAAACTACTTGCGCCCAATAGTCCCTGCGGCGAAGAGTCCCGCGCCAAAGTGTCTCTGCGCCCAAACGGACGCGCCCAAACTACCGCGCCGAATGGTCCTAGACCGGTTTATGGTATGTAAACGTCAAACTTACAGGAAGCCAAGTAGCGTCCCTCTTCGGTGCAAAAGAATGGCATCTCCACTTGAGCATTATGAGCATCTGGAACAAGATACCAATTAATATTTTGATATTTACCCAGCAGAACTATTCCTCACAAATAATCACATAAAAAATACACACATTACTGGAAATAATAAAAACATGCGCACAAACTCACATTCAATAATTGCGTTTCACTCTTTCTTGTTTTTGTTTACCTATATATACGTCCTAAATTATGCATGCTTAACATCCTTAATCTTCTTAGTATTACTTAATATCCCCTTTCCTGTTTTGTTTTAATGTTTAATGTTAATTATTTCTTTGTAAATTATGTAGGTAGTAATGGTTTAGTCCGTAATGCGTTATAGCTTTAATAATTCATAAAGTAAGTGTCCTTGTTGGCGAAGTTACCAAAATCACTAATTTAGGTCCAATAATCCGGTGCATTTAGACGAAAATGTAACACACTCGTTGAAACAATTATTTACACTTTGTGTAATGTTACGTTGTAATATCTTTTTAAGTTTCAATCGCGCCATTCTTTTTCCGTTTAAACATATTCACAAACAACGCAGCAATGTGCAACGAACTGGACATGGCCAAATCTTTCTCCAATTGCAAAATGTTAGCCACTGCTGTACAAAAATCTTCGAAACACTGCAACTCCGTAATGCCCAAGAATTGTTTGTTGCCCATTCGCACAATATCCGAACTGGCAATGTTTCTGTGAAAGTTCAATCCGCGCACGTTACACAAGTACCTGAAGTTATCAGGCTCTTTGATCAAATGTGGAAAGCGCACGTTCAGATTAAAATGCAAAGTTGTCCCTACTGCCGTGGGTCTAGCACTTAAATAACCCATGTGGTCATCTCTTTTAAATAATAATTTGTTTTGCAGACAATTGATCAGCTTGTAAAGTCGGGTGTAAATTTGACCTATATTGCCAGGTTTAAGTGGTGACGTCACAGTAACAATGCGAATGTGGTCTAAAACATTGATCCACACAGCCAAATTGTAGCTATTATTGATAAATACGCCTCGGCCATAAGGCCAATGTTTGCCATGAAGTCTATCAGAATCTGAAATGTTCCATAATGGTATGAGTAGACCATTTGAGGCTAAAATTACACGCGCCTCAGAAGGTTCTTCCAAAATTTCGGTCAAAGTGTAATAAATGCCACTACCTTTTTCTTTTATTTCCTCTTCCGTGGCATTTGGATATAGGGCAGCTGCAATATCTTTATTAAACAATGCGCTAGTAATCAGTTTTTCGACAAGCTCTAGCTCTCCCACGTTTAGGCAATTTGGTAATTCAAAGTTATCAAGGTTTCTTGTACATTCCAAGCTACCAGATAGAATGTGTTTGGCTGAGATGTCAAGGTCGATATCAATTTCGACAATTTTCTTAACGGTACCATTATCAAGATCTGACTTTTCAGATTCAACATTTTCACCAACAACCCCCTCCATATTTACAAATTTTGTTTGCGGATGCTCCAATAACTCCGAGTGTGGGTCCAAATTACTAGCATCTTTGATAAGGGGCAGCAACATTTCAGAAAATACATGGTACGCCGCATAATCAGGTATGAAAACACCCAAAGGAAAATCCCTTTCTAAATTGCTACGGAATTCTCCATCCGTAGGCAGTTTCTTGACACTGGGCCATATTACATCATACATGTTGTGGTCCAATTTGGTAACACGCAACTTGACATTGTCGAAGACGTATCGTGTCGTATGTTTGCTCAAAGCAGAATTTGGAGTCGTGATGGATGTAATCGTTAGCGCGGACGTCGCCGAGGATGTATTGCTGTTCCGACGTCCATGCAGCACATTATAACAACGTTCTAGTATCGTTATCATGTCCTCATCATCCAAATCTTTTCGGGCCGAATGCACATCGTCGAGAACTGTGGTAAGTAACAAACAGTATGTGCCAGAACAGTTTTCGAATTTTGGAGTTTAGTTTTTTTGCATAATAATGGACGATAAGTAGGTAAACAAGACAAACGACTAACACATTGACATAAAACAGTGAAAAAAGTCACATTTATGGATAAAGAAGCAAATCCAGACAGATTTCATTTCGAAAGCTGGTCTTACCTTTATCTGTTAGCATTTCCTCAGCTAGTGCTTCGGCACCATACTCAGCAAGAATGCTACGATGCGAGAACTCGCCTTGATTGGAACGGTAAAAATCTGGAGTGTGTCCATACTAAAAAATTACCATACTGAAATCTACCAAATTCAGAGGAGATCTCTATGTACCTTATCTTCAGCTCTAGTATTAGCACCTAAATGCACAAGTAAATTGTAATAATGCCCATTATCTGGAACAACAGCAGCGTAATGTAATGGGGTTCTTCCATTATCATCAGGGACTCCTACGGTTTCTGGGAATCGTCCAGCCAAATACCTCACAATGCTTGTGTTTCCGAACACCGTGGCCACGTGCAAGGGACTCGCCCCATTCAATGATATTTTGTCCTTGGCAATTGCGAATTTACGACGATCCAATGCAGCCTGTAATTCCTTCAGGCTGCCGTCGCGTGCTGCCATGTGAATCCGATTGATTTTGTTCTACATCGTGTTTGTCATTTGGTATAATTATAAATGAATAATACATTAGATTAATAATATTGATTACTGTCAATTACTCACCATGTATACAGGTACATTGTCCAGAAATGATTGCAGTTCAGGGACATCGCTCGTGTGCCCCATCAGACGATCACCTTCGCCTTCTAATACTAGTCCAGCCAATTGTTCCATGTTTCCAGAATCAACCAGAGCTGTAATTTCGGCATCATCAAGATCATCTTTTGTAGCACCTTGTTCATTCACGCTTTCAATTTCATTCTCTCCATTCACGACGCCTTCAATTACAGCTTCGGGCTCAACAATTGCCGTTTCTTTATCATCTTCATTGTCGGATTCTTCTACTACTTTGTCTTCGCCTTTGGTTTCCTCATCAGGGTCTGTAGATTCCGGAGTTAAATTATCGTGAAGTGGTGCAGGAGGTGGCATTGGAGTAGGTTCTCTTTTGAACGGAGTAGATTCAGTCTCGGCTTCAGGTTCTGGGCTTTGCTCTGACTTAGGAGAAGGTTGATCCTCAGCATTTGCTTCTGATTCGGGTTCTGGTTCGGCGGCTATTTCGGCTTCTGGTTCAATTTTATTTTCAGTGTCGGGTTTTGATTCAGGTTCTACATCAGGTTCTGCAACTGGTTCCACTGGATCTTCTGCAGAAACTTCATGTTCAGGCTCTGTTTCTTGTTCTGGTTCAGGTTCGGGTTCTGCTTTTGGTTCAGGATCAGGTGCTGCTTTTGGTGCAGGTTCAGTCTCCGTGTCTGGTTTAGGCTCTGGTTTGGCTTCTATTTCCGCTTCCACTGGGACTTCAGAATCTGCTTCTGCTTCGTCCGGGACTTTAGGATCTGCATCTTTTTCGGATGTACCATTTTGTGATTCTTCCTCATTATTATTTTCTTCTTTTGATTCGCCATCTTTCTCTTCATCTGCACCATTAGTGGTTGGTTCTTCTTCAGTTTCGGCACCAAATACTTCTTCAGAGTTTGACGCAATAACTTTAGCCATTTCTTCCAATGGTGTAGCAGCTACTCCTAGAATACTCCAATCGAATGAAGCAGCTTCCTTTGCCATACGTGGTGAATCAGGAATGACGTGTAATAATTTCGAATCAATTTCGTTCGTTCGGGTTTTGTAAAATCCTGCGCTTTTCGATTTCTGTAAATGTTGTCAATTAATTTCCATCATTATGTCACCCTCGTATTATTCCAAGACGTAGTAGGGCGTAATCGTCATGCGTTCTAAATAAAATTCATACAAATAAAACACTTACATTATCGAGTGTGCCTTCATCTGCGCCTGCTTCGACCAACAAATCAAACATTTTGCCGCCATCTTTAAGAATTACAGAATAATGCAATGGTGTCCGACCTTCGTTATCAACGCAGGAGAGACTTTTTGGATTGTGGGCTATAATGTATTCGGCTATATCTTGCCGACCTAATCCTGCAGCCTTTATTAGAAAAGAAAACATATGACTAACAACTAAACAAAAGTATAGTTCCTCCTTCCTTGAAAAGAGTAAGAGATATTATGAACAAACCTTGTGCAATGGAGTTAGCCCATTGGAATCTTTCGCAACGTAGAGGACATTTGGAGCTGGAGGACTTGTATGTTCTTTGAAACTTTCAAAATCATCGTTTATGACATCCACGTGGACGTCTTTAATACAACCCTGAACAAATCGAATAATTCATTTCCAAAATATCGCGTAAACAGCTAAAGCCCAAATTTCCACTTACCAAAATATATGGACAAGCCTCCAAGAACCTTTTGACTTTTGGATTGTTACTATGCTCCACTAACAATTTGTTCCCATGACCTTCCCAGATGACTTGTTGCAAACTATTCAGGTCCCTTTGATGGATCCATATCCGAATATTGGACTTTTTGATATTTAGACCTGCAAAACCGTCTCGCATATTTATATAAATTTATAAAATTCCAAAATAAACTATTATTTGAACCGTGTTTGGAAATGCGATGCGCACTTATCGTCTGAATGGTCGCCCGAATCTAAATGACCATCAACTGTACACAAATGGGGAACGCAACCAATCGACCAGTAACAAATTTACTTGTATAAGGACAATACATACAAATACATAACTTGAACAAATAAAAGGACATGGAAATGGACACGAATACAACTCGATGAGTTTTCCGTGTCGCATGTAGACTGCTGTATTGGAACATCACGTGACTGATTCACGTATTAATAATTGAACATTTACCGAACATTTATCGATCCCCAAGGTACGAGACTTGCAAGAGAAATTCAAACTAAAAGTTACTGTTTTTATTCTACAAATTTTGAAGAAGCAATAAGCATGCAGATGAACTGACTCCTTTTGCACAATTTTTGGCCACTTTATAACTTTTATGAATTCAAAGATTTATACTAACCGAATAAAAATAATATGTCTTTGTCTGATCTATAAATTTTTGCCTTGTTTGGTAGGTACTTCTCTTTATTTTATTACATTTCAGATTATCTACTTATTCTGCGCATATACCGTCCGATTATTTTATCGTCGAACATAGCATGTGCTATATTCCTAGGATCGACACTAAAATAAACGACTCAAACTCATGGCAGTGGGGATTTGTATTGCTAACCTAACGACGCACCGACGGACTGGGAGAGAGTAGGGATGTGGGCAGGGCTGATGCACGATCAAAGTAATTTGTATGATCATGCCGTTACTTTCAGTTGTAATAATTTGAATTGATTGTTCAGAAATTCTTCATCAATCATGTACACAACCGAAGAAAATATAGAAATAATAAAAATGTACGCATGAAATAATAGTCTGCAGACTGTTCGCGATTTATTTTTCATAAAATATACTGTAAGGTCAGTACAATACAATGTCATCCCCACTCTCTCCCCGTCAGTCGGTGAAGATAGAAATAATAAAAATGTACGCATGAAATAATAGTCTGCGGACTGTTCGCGATTTATTTTTCATAAAATATACTGTAAGGTCAGTACAATACAATGTCATCCCCACTCTCTCCCCGTCAGTCGATGTGTCTTTAGCAATACAAATCCCCGTTACCATGAGTTTGACTATGCTATGTTCGATGGTAAAATAATCGCAAGGTATATGTATAAATATACGATCCTTCATAATAATCACAATACAATAAAATCGGACGTCGGACATCATTAAGAAGACGCTTGGCTTTTTATTGTCCTAAATATTTAATGATCGTTTCGTGACCATTGTACTTGGTCAATATTTTTGGTATGTGACATGCGTACACAACTAAATATGCCAGAATTTGGAAAAACGTTGCACGTACTCTACAAACTCTAAGAATATAAAATAATTATATACTCTTTACTGTAAACACGAAAATGTATGAAAATTACCAAAAAAATTGTATATTATTATATGAGCGATTATGGTAGCCATTGTTCACGAAGATGATGTTTGAGCCCACGAGCATTAGGCGAGTGGCGCAATTCATCTGAAATATGAAAATCAATAACTCACGGTAGTGATTTATAGGTACCATTAATCACTCAAAAAATGCTAATAATGACCATGTAATTAAATAGGTGTAGAAAAACTTATAAGTATAAGCTAAAAGGTGTCAAGACCTATAGCTACATAGACTGAATTGCCCAAACATCTCATTTTTCTGCTTCCCAAATTGTTTTAAAGCAAAAATTCACAAAATATCAAATTTTGTTCATGGGATACTGTAAGTACCTGTTGGTACTGTCCGCGCTAAACTTTCTCTATCGTAGTATCGTACATACCTTTATTATTCTAAAAAAAATACAAGAAATTCATTTCATCTTTCGATATGAAAATAGGGTGCCATGATAACCAAAATCATAACAATCGTTAAATGTCAAATTTGAGTGATAGAATGAAATTGAATTTTATAACATAAGTGATTATTCATCCAAAAATGTGACTATAGTTTACTTTCGGGTCATGGGTCTATTTTCTCAAAAATGGTTAGGTATTAAATGTTTAGTTTAGGTGGTGCAGGGCTGGTAGGGGTGACAGATAGTTTGGTATGGCTGATGAAGGGGTAGAACAGGAAAAAACTCAAAACGTACTTTGTTACGTAGGACATGAACCTGAAGTAAACTAACTCCCAAATGCGTTGCTTGGTTTGCCCGCAATTTGGTTCACACATACGCAGACAGACATAACTCTAAAAACTACGTGGCGATAATCCGTCATCGAATTTTGGACCGAAACCTTACCTATCCTTACCATACCTTCGGTAATGACCGAACGTAATAACAGTACCAACTAATTCAGTATTCAGTATTTATGTTCAACATAAATGATACAGAAGTATATATTGTAACCATTAGATAACAAGTTAAGCACCTTGTAAGTGTTTATTGAAGAAAATCCATAGATTATCCTCTTATCGCATCAGCTCTTTGTATTTTCAATCCCAAAAGAAAGCTAAAAAACAGAATATATGCGCATTCATCTTACTAAAGGAGAGTGATGATGCTCTGACACTCTAAGTCTAAATTGACGATTGAAATTTTATATGAAATTTATTTATAAAAGTCCAAATTGATGAATTTAAATAAAAGCGCGCATCTTTCTTGGCATAGAGTTTCGTGTGAATCATGGAGTTATAATATTCCTAAAGGGAAGGTATTCATACAAATGTGATGCCACTGGTCCGACATATTTTTTCGCACCATAACAAACTGAAACCCTAAAATGTACAATACCCAAAGTACACGCACAAACTAGTGACGCGAGACTGGAGTCTGTTTCAAATTTCGTGCCTTTTAGGTGCAACCAAAAATGGCGATTTGGTGTAATCCCCTTCCGTCCCCTGGCTGCATGCCAGTCCCCAGTAAATCTACCCTATGTTCTCTGTATTGACTTCTATCTCTTTGGTGGGAATAATATTAATCCGAAAGCGGAAATTTTACAGAAATTAAGTGATGTCAAAATGTAATCAATGTCATATCCACTTTTCTATCAATATTAGCTGCATGATCAGTGATTTCTACGGACCTTAGTACATGGTCGTAAAGTTGTGCGGTGCGATTTCGTAACGATTTTTTTTATTACCTGCCTATAAATTTGTTGGATACTGAAAGGTTTGGTTTGGTTTGGAAAAGGGAAAAGGTTTTCAAAAGCCATTAATTACAAGTCGTTAAATTTAATATTCCAAAAAACTGAAGGGGAATTCGCGTTACCCCAATTATGTAATGGAAATAAATTATTAATAGTATATTATTCAATGAGCGCATAATGCAGGCTATTATACTCGAGGGCAAGTTTACGTAAAGAGGCGAAGCGAAGCGAGCCGAGTGAGTAAAGCCCGAGCGTATAATAAATAGCCTGCATTATGCGCGAATTGAATACTATACTTTATCCGCGACGACTTCTTGGACTTGGTTCATCTCGAACCAAA
>JARJEB010006026.1:0-13913 GCA_030264535.1 Liometoxenus newtonarum
CAATAAATAGTAATTATTTCCTTGATAATGTTACAAAACTGGACGAAATATTAAGTTCGGAACTGTCTATAATTGAAATAGGTTATAAATTAGGTTAGAATAAAACCAATAATCATGAAATATACAAATATAAACATAAAAACGATTTACTAATGTGTTGTGCCTTTAGTCTAAATTTATAATTGAGATAATATTTCGCGTTGCAATTCTTTTGCCATTTTAGATTTTACCAATTCAACATTGAACATCGAACATTCAAAGAATCAAAAATATAGGTCAAACAATATAATTGATTATCATCATCATCATCATCCTTCCTTTGTTCTCCTCATTTAATTATAGGTACATCAAACGTGTTTGGTTTTATTTATATGTATATGTGCTTAAAAAAAAGAAATGTGTGTGTGTGTGTGTGTGTATGTGTGTGTGTGTGTATGTGTGTGTGTGTGTGTGTATGTGTATGTGTGCGGTTAAAAATGACTCTGCATGAATGATGAAACTTTAGCTGTTAATTAACCTCTTGAACTTTAAATAGGTAAGTATTAATAATTTTCATTCATTTCGCCAGAAAAGACAGAAAGACTTCTTTGTTGATGGTTGATCGTATTTATTGTTACTTATAACAAACTATTTGCTGTCGTTCAATTCAATAAACAATAAAGTTTTGCACACACAAAAAAAGTAAAAAAAAAAACAAAACAAAAAGTTGTTAATAAATCTAAATCCTTGGTTGCATTCACATTGTGTAATTACAAATATAACGAAATTAATATACAGAGCATTTTTGTTATACCTAATCATTAAGTCTATGGTTCTATGGTTTTACATAACCAAACTCATTCGCCATTCTCATTAATAAGTGGGTACGAGTAGATTAAACAATTTGAGTGATTTCAACTTTTAAGGCTGACTTTAGGTTTTTTTTGGTGTTTTAATGGATCATCCAATATACAAATAAGTAAAGACTTTCATAGATTTCGTTATGTCACGAATTCGAAATTGAAAAAAAAAATATGTACCAATGCACTCCTTCTATCGCTTCTTGCGACGTTTCGTTTCATCACTTTAATCGTTCTCGTGTAAATTCTAATTAAAATTGTTCTAGGTTTACCCTGGGCTTGTGCTTGTGCTTGCATAGAGATAAATTGGGCACTGATAAAGTAATTAATGCTCAAAAGAAGGAAAGGAATTAAAGAGATACACTTGGTGCGTGTTAAAAGGAATGACTATAAATGTTAAGTATTTATCTATATGAGCTATATATGTATAGAAAAAGGAGTACCAAGAGTACCAAGAGCAGAGTAGAGAGCCAATTTAAAACGGGAACGCCACCGCAATAAGTTTCAGTTTCGCGAAGATCCCAATCGATTCACATAACTTGCAACTTGTAACTCTTGGGATTTTGTGTGCAGTCGCACAAAGAGAAGAGGTGCTGTGGAGGCGCATATATAAAACAAACGAATAAGAAGTTCAGAAATAGGAGGAGATGCAAAAAAAAAACAATTACAATGAGCAGGAATTAAAAATAAACGACAAACTGCGGTTTTTGAGTAAAACGACTTTTTTGAAACTAGTCACTTCGGGGATTCCCAATTTTGTAAATTTATAATGTAGGCACATATATAAAACAATAAAGAAATAAGAAGTTCATAAATAGGGGCAGTTACAAAAAAAAACAATTAGAATTTAGAACGAGAAAGAATAAAAAATAAACGACAAACTGTAATTGAAACTACTAGTCACTCAGGGGATTCCCAATTTTTTGAATTTATAAGATTTACCAAATTAAGTCTGTAAATGACAATTGCTCGACTAGATTGACAGCAATCTTCAAAAGTAATACCTACAAAAAATACGAATGTCGTATCATTAAAAAAAAGTCAGCCTTGTCCCCAGTTGCGAATATGCGGATAATTTGACAGCAACCGGAAAAAGTTGTTTTAAAAAGTTAGCTTACGGAAAAAAAATCGAACGCAACTGAGAACGAGGCTTTTTAAACTTAAAGAAACTTATTGCTATAATTTAATTATATTTTGAAAAACGCGCCAAAAAGTAGTCACTTCGGGGATTCACATGACTTTTCTTTATTCTTAAGTATATACCTACCTACTTTGCACTTGAACAGTTTGTTTTAAAAGCAACGATTCGTGCAAAAGAAAAAAGAAAAGATGAAGAAATTTTAATAGCAGATATTATCATCAATTATATGTAACGACGATTTATAGATGTTCACAAATTATGTTTTATAATACAATTACAATTTACAGTTTCTAAGTATATAGTGTACGTTTATCTGTTTCTCTCTATTCTCTACCTACACTATTCAGTTCCGCCTTTCAGCTCCGCATGTGCCGTTTCGTTCTTGGTTCTTGCTATTTTGACCGATGCGTCATTCTCAATTCTTTGTTATTGTTGTTCTTCACTTAGTAGTTTTAGCAGTCTAGTCTGCCACAGCCACTGACCACCGGCTTGGACGAGAAGACCAACCGCATTGACATTTCAACGCTTACAAGAAACCACACAAACCGCTACGAATCTACTTTATCGACACATTTTTCGAAGATAGATAGATAGATAGATATAAGATGACGAAGGAGTGAACTGAAAGCAGAAACAGCACGTCGAACGGCAGTCACGACACAAACACACATGCACACACACACACACACACACACACACACACACACACACACACACACACACACGCGCGCGCGCACACACACACGCACACACACAAGCGCGCACGTTTTAGATGTTAATGAAACAATAAAACGAGTCGTAACATTAACAATTATTGTATAGATAGAGAGTGACAAATACTATACTTAACAAAGGATTCAAAGAATACGCAAGAGAGGATAAATTGATTCAAGATCATGATCATGGTGTGATTGATGCAGTATATGTATATGCTCATCAATTGTTTTCAGTGCGGTGTCGAGCGTATATTGTGATAATAAAACGATGTTGGTGTGGTCTATGGTCGTTGGTCGCGCAATGACAGGTGACAATAACAATAGAATAGATAACTGCAAACATAACGGTCTTTTTCTTTATTCCATTGAGTTTCAGTTTATGCTTGATGCTTAGACGGTCTTTCAACGTGTTTTTCTACACCTATTTAGTTATGATTTTTTGAGTGATTTATGGTACCTATATAACTCACTACCGTGAGTTATGGATTTTCATATTCAATCTGAGTCATAATCGCTCATATAATAATATATTATTTCAATGTAAATGAAATGATACCACGCAATCCAAAACTGCTGATTTGAGATCTGCACTCCACACTACCACAAATTGGACTTTCAGTTTTTCTTGACAACATTCAGGATGTCACTTGTTTCTTCAGTTTTAGGTTAACTTCGACTTCGATAATGAATATACTATATATGTATACTTGAGGAACTGTTTTAAAGTCAATGAAATGATTTAATGCAAGATGTATGTGCGGCAATCCAGAACAACTGATTTGAGACTTGGCCATGTATCTTCTTCATCTCATTTCACTCCATATGATCTATATTGGTCTTATGCATATCATTGACAGCTTTCCGGATGTGTCGTCAGTTTTAGGTTAACTTTGACAAAGGATATATTTTTAATATCTTTAAATGTCGATTAATTTTTGAGTGTTTAATTTAAAAACACGAAAATAACTCGAACACTTTGTATGCTAATAAAAAAAGTTTCAGATATTTTTTGTAGGGAATTTCATTCGCTTGCAATTGGAAGAAAAATATAGTTATTCCAATTTATCAGTTTCAAGTCTTGGATATAAATATACAAGAAATAAAAAATGTTATTTTGTAAGTGTCTCTGAAACGAAATCTTCTTCTTCTTTTTTTTTAAGTTTATTCTTTAAGTTATTATATCTTTAGTCTTTAAAAATGCGAATGAGATGTCCCTCGGTTTGTTGGTTGCGGTTGCACAAAAAGATAAATAACGTCGGGAACGAGTGTCGGATAATCGAATGGTCGGACACCGACAGACGACAGTCGACACGGCGAGACAAAAATCGGCGGTGGATCGGACCTCACACCTCACTGTGAGACTTTTTCATATCCACATAACATAAACTCCTAAATTCCTTGTCGAAAGTCGAAAGCAGTTTTTGTCTCGTCTTAAGTTACACTTTAAAGCTTAGAGACAGACTGAAGAAAAAAAGAACAAAAAAAAACATAAACTATAGAAAATTAAATTTGTCTATTTGTAAATGTCTATGAATAAACAGTAAACACCCAGTACAGGTATTTATAATCATTTATTATACTTACTAAATAAGTTAATACCTTATTAACTTTAAGAAGTCTATACTTTTATGTAGTATACGAGTAAGATAATAAACTTGTTCAATTCCGCATTGCGGTTAAAAACCAATTAACTCATTACTCATTCCCTCATTTCTCATTTTTACAAATCTAAAGATAATAATTTGATTTTAGCAAGTTAATAGTATATTATTCAATGAGCGCATATAGAGGCTATTATACGCGAGGGCGGGTTACGTAGCGAGGCGAAGCCGAGCGGAGTAACAGCCCGAGCTTGCAGTGTGAAAACGTTTGCTTGACGAACAGTATTTGACAACCGTCAACTTGAAAAGCTGTTATTTCATACACTCTCTTTAATGTAAATGCGCTGCCTTTTTTTGCTTGAACACCACAAAACACAAACACAGAACACAAACACAAACCACAAAACCTGTCAATGTTCACATTTTCGTGAATGTTTCGTGATGTTCTATATTTTTCAGCCAATTCGATAAAATATACCAATAATACTGATCCGGATTTCGGACTTGCCAAAAGACTTGATTCATTTCCAACCAAACGAAACCAATATGAACCACAAATAAACACGTCCACAAATACCCGAATGACTTGAGTGTGACGTTGACGTTTGCTTGACAGACAATATTTGACTGTCATATATGAGATATTTCAAGCTGCGTTCGGATTTTTTTCTATTGACTCTTTTCACTCTAACGCTCGTTAGTCGTTCGGTTATTCCAAGTTCGGCTATTTTTTATTGACTTTTTTAACTCTAAACGCTCTTTAGTCGTTCGGCTAGTCCAAAAAGGGTGAATGGACCATTCTTTATACTCTCCAATACTACTCCAGCTACACTCCAACTCTGTCTGCATATCCGAACGCAGCATCAGTTCAATATATGACGTTTTAGATGCAGTCCGTGTGTGACATTTCATTATTGAATGCAGGGAAGCGTTCTGCTTGACGTAAAATAAACCTCTAGAGGAATAATGGATTCATTATTAACGTGTGTCAAGCTCATTATTCGCGAGTGGTGTTAATGTGAGTTATATGCGCCTGCATACACACCTAATAATTGTTGATTTACTTGGTCGTCGCGGATAAGGTTTATTATATACTAGCTCACGAGGGCAGGTTGGATATGTGTTTCATTATTCTTATTATTGAGTTTGAAGTGATAATGAATATTGAATCGTGGATTGAAACAAAATTGAATATAATCTAAACGATACATTAGTGAAGAGACAAAAAGGAAGTTGTTCGATTGTTGTTTTCCTGTGTGCTGTGTCGGAGGACGGTAGTACGTGCATGTGGACTTGTCTGCTTATCAGTGTAATGAGTGTGATTACCTTCTATTCTTCGTAATATTGGATACGTGCAATACTGGATAATATGCTTTTGGGCGTTGGCATATCTTATGTGAACTTCAGAAAAGCGTTTTTATTTGTATATATAATATACCTAAAGCAAATTGAAATAAGTGAGAAATTATCCAATGTATGGATGAGAAATAAAATAATTAATAAATTATTATAATTAGGCTTCATTCAAGCCGAAACCCAGGCACAAAAATATAAGGAATGGACTTTCTATTTTCTAAATATTTTTATATTTTAAAAATTGTTTTCTTTGAAATTTACATTTATTAAATACGGGGTCGTTCGAACCATACGCTGCGCTCGACAATAAAACTGTAAGCACTTACTTGCATTTACAACTTCCATTTAAGTTGAAACGCACTATATGGTAATTTAAATTTTATTTAATCAATATATTGAATGTAATTTATTTCATTATAATATGCTTGCTCATAAAAAATACTTGAATAAATATCAGATGCAGCAATATTTCAGTTTGTCCGTTAGTGGTCTATAACGGAGTTAGTATGTTGCGATGAAGACATTAATTAGCGAGAATGTGAGTCAAGGGACCGAGAACCAGATACGCTCTGGCTTCATCGAACGTAGTAGACAGACGGACGACAGACCACCGACAAGTTGAGAAGTACACATTACACACAAGTTACACTACTGACTGACTACAGTAACGGCAAATGATTTTCGTACCAACCGGTAGCAATCGTGTCGATAGATAGTTTATAATCAAATGAAAATACTACGTACCTTTACTAACACCGTGATAAATCTATTTTAGAGCATTGCTTGTCGATTACGATTAAAAAATCCATTGCAGCACACCACACAATTTTCCAATACTTTTAGTGTTCCACTCTGTATTCTACTCACAATTTAAAAACAAAGAATTTTTTTAAATACGCGATAAACTACAAGTGGCGTTCTTTAATTAAGTCTGGACAGAATATCTTAACAAGAAGTTGTATGATCCTTCGATTGGAAATGAGAAATGATCGAAATTGAAAATGTACACAATTTATCAAAATAATTTTCCATTGCTTTCAAGAAAATTTATGATAAAATGTCATTAATAAGGGTTTTATACACTTTTACACTTTTTGAGGGCCAAACTTGGACAAAAAATACTAGTGGCAACGTTGTTAACAATTATAAAATTAAACAAAATTAGAAGCAAACAAAAATTAAATGGTTCAAAATATGTATTACGTACGTCTTGACATTTATCTCTTGTCAGTTTTAATTCGTTTTCATTTTAGATTGATTCCGTGTTGCCAAATCTACACTTCTTTATCAGATCCACGAACTAAACGATGGAGTGTGCAACATTTTTGAATTATGATTTTCCCTTCAGATTTACTCGTACAGCTTTCCCGCCATTTTTAGTACTCCCAGTATATGTTAGGTTGCATATCTAAATCATATGATATATCACCCTGTATATCAATGTTATACAGGGTGATTTATTTAAGAAGTCCATTAAATGTTTTCGGACTTCCCATTGTGGTAAAATTCTGAAAAAATTAGGATAAGCCTATCCTAATTTTTTCAGAATTTTACCACAATGCGAAGTCCGAAAACTTTTAATGGACTTCTTAAATAAATCACCCTGTATATCACCCTGACCCTGAATATCAGTGTTAAAAATTAAACTGACTACGTCCAACATTATTTTTGGCAAGTTCTATTGCTGTTCGCTCGGCACCGGAGGACTCGGCACTTCCAGCTCGGCACCGGATGTCTCGACACTCGGAGGAGTACCAAATTTGTTTATGCTCAAACAATTTTGCGTTAAATACCTTTCAATAAAATGTTTTACTAAGAGTGTTCAGATATTCAGGTGTAGTATCGCAGGTGCCGATAAATCCGATGCCGAATAATTGTCGCGGTGCCGAGTCGTCCAGTGCCAAGTTGAAAGTGCATACTGCAGAGTCGTCCAGTGCCAAGCTGGAAATGTAGAGTCGTCCAGCGCCGAGATGTCACGTGCCGAGTTTATCCGTATTCGTTCGTTTCAGAAAGAACTGCTTATACTCCATTTACATAACGTCATTAGAATATTTTTGTCAATCATGCCTGTGTTACAAAGACAATTCTCTAAATTGACACTTAAAATGGAAATTTATTCTAAAAGATTCCAAAACATATGCACTATTTGCACTAGAGTGACTAGTGCACTTATAACACTACATCTCTAATATAGGAACTATTATTATAATTAATAATTAATGAACATTCCATTTATACAGAAATTATTTTTATGTAGTTTTTGGTTATTATGCCACCCTATTAAAAAATTTCAAACATTTTTCTTTTACATTTACTAAGTTAAGTGTTCCGAAAACCGACGGTACCATCACGTACATAGGTACCATTACTATATGTATATGTAGAAAAGTTTTTCTATTATTCATTTTTGATTAAATCGATGTGGGAAGCAGAGAAATGAAACAAACTGTTTTTAGATGTAAAAAAAACTTTCTTGGTTATAGTAATTTGGTAATTTCAGTGATTACATAGAATAATTGAAAATTATAGTTCCAGTTCCCAGTTAGTATTATAAGAACAAACAAAACCGTTTGTTAAGAGTACCCTATTATAAGCGAAGGAGTAAACCAAAAAATACGCATCCTCAGTCTTTAAATAAACTCATGCATAAATCTATTAATAGAGTTAATAAATCTTTTCGTATAGCATCTCTCTGCGATCTCAATATTTAACACTTGGCAAAAGTGTTCTCCCTTGGTTAATAGCTGAGATTAGATTATTTTTAAATATAGATTATAGGTATACCTATAATTGTTAATGTTTAGTTTTTTGATTTAATAAGCAAATTTACAAAAAAAAAACAGGAATTTGTAGGAATTCTGCAATTAGATTCAGCAGTGCTTTGCTTGGAAGAAGTTATTCGCGTACATGCACTCTGAAAATTTGTAAGAGCTTTAAATAGGCAAACCAAAGCCAATTCGAAATGCAGTACTCGAACGATAAAGAACGGCGCAAAGAAAACGAAACAAGTTTACCTGTTTCAGTGGTTCACCACGTTAAGCGAGCACAAAGCTACCTACCATCCGAAACCGCCGAGCTTGTTTCAAAACTTCAATGTGTGCGTTCCGAGTTCGTTTCGATTCTCTCAACACTGGTTACTCGTTTTATTTTACGTCTTCTTATTCTTTTAATTTTATTATTCTGAGTGCTTCACATGTGTGAGGAGCAATAAAAGAGAGAGAGAGAGCGATACGCGGCGCAACGCGCGCTATGTTGCGTAAGTGGAACATAAAAGAAATGAGAAAGACAAACAATTGGAATGCACATTGTTGCATCGACAGCGAGTGTAATAAAGAAAGAAGGCATGAGTGTGGTTCATGTGTGTGAGTAGTTTTTGAGACTGGAATTTACAAAAAGTCGTTCGTGGGAAAGGTTCGCACGTTACCTTCGCGGGTCTCCCGAGTAAAGGACACCCTCGTCGTAAAAGTTGAATTGCTCGATTAAAGAACACATAAGAGACAGAGACAACATGCACGGACAGAGGGTGGATACCGAACAACATTCCTTACCCCCCCGACGCTGTAATATTTATAACGCGTTCAATTTTGTATGAGAAGTGTTTGGTGCTGTTGCCATGTCTGCTGTTATAAATGAATCTAAAAAACCGACGAAGTAAGGCAGAAAGAAGTATATCAAAAACAAGGATATTTCGGCGTCTTCAAGTCTCGATGGAAATTCCCTTAAATGTTGCTTCATTTTTAAGTAATTCAATTCAAAAATTAGCCAATACGTAGTTAAAGTTGCTTCCTAAAATTCGAAATTATAAGTAACTTGTATGTTTTCGTTTCTCTTTTTGATAAATCTTGCAGGACTAATTCCTTTCAAGTTTTCATCGAATGATCGAAAAATATTTCCTACATTTCTTATATGAAAATTAAATAGGAATGTTTAATTCAATTTGATATTACGGGTATATAAGTAATATAGAAAAGATCTTTTGATCCCTGTAGCTGGGCAAAAATAAATCTTTTGACTGTGCAAATGGCGTTATTTATAAATATAACACTTTCTAATAGATATAAGTAATGTTATGCCGTCAACGTTTGATGCTAAAAATTGAACTGAAAATTGGACATGGACATGGCTCTTTGAAACAAAAATATATCTACAGGATGTTACTCAAATTCAGTTTGCTCTATGAACACATAGCAATTTTAAATCAGTTGCCATGTAAAATTATACAATCTAAAATTCGCAAATTGCGATACTGCTATTTTTTGTGTTTCAGATTCCGCATTACTTTTTGCTTTTGCTTGATATTGGGTCGGATGTGAGCAATTGTCCTCATTCTAGCTAACTAACCAATGGCGACAGTATACCATTTCATAGTGGCCGTAGGAAAAATCTCTTTGAGACACCTCTCTGAAAAAATATAAACAATTTCTGGGATCTATAGCAATTTTTGACATTCTGTCAGACCTTGTATATTACCCATGAGATATTACATGAACTAAATTCACTGAAATGTATTTTTAAAATCAAGTATACCTACAAAGTCTCAAATTATCAGTGTTGATAAAATTTCATGGAAAAGTTCAGTTGACAAATATTACTCATAACTCAAAATTTAATATAAGTACGTAATTCTGCAATTTAAAAAAATAAATGTTTATGTAAAGCTTAAAAAATATCTCAAGCTCCCACATACATCAGAAAAATAAATACTTAATTCTTAATGCAATATATTTGTTTTTCTATACGACCGCTACGGAAAATACACAAATAAGTACAAATAGCAGGCGCTGAAAACGAGTCTTTACGAACATTCGTTACGTACGTTTATGGTGTTACATAATGAGACCTCGTAAAGTTAATCGCACATCCAGAAGTCAGCAACACTAGGCTTTTTTAACCTCACTTAGTTACAATCGCACATCAAAGTATCATGTTGGAGTTTGTAGCATCTCCTAATAGTAATACGCACTTTATTAATATATTTGGTTTGTTTTCTTTCAGCCTATTATTATATTGCATGACGAAATGAAATTGGAAAAGTAAATCGAACAGACTGAAGTTGGCCAGGAAATTGACAACCGTGTGGATGCATGTAACCATATGAACCTCACCTGTGTTTTATGGGTTGTCCTCACTTTATTACTTCAGGTGATTTGGTTTTCTTTGTGTGTAAAAAAATATTATATTGTGTGGTCGTAGAAAAAGTATTTTACCTAATACGAGTGGAAAGATGCAATTGAGCACTCGCGGATTACTAAATTCGTCGCTTCGCGGCTCGTTTGTAAATTTTTCGCGTAATGCGCAATAAGCAACTTTACACTCCAGTTACGTACACTACTATTTTAAAGTTCTATTAATATACAAAGAATTTTAAACGGTGTGCATAAATTAGTGTTACAACTTTCGGGTTAGGATATTATATCCACAATTCTGAGTCTAAAAATCTTGATACGAAATTGGGGCTAGGATTTTCGTTTTCCGTCACGTACTCACCAAAGTTGCAAATGTCTGCTAATAAAATGGCAATTGATTCAACAATGTTTACTTATTACTGATAAAAAGACACGTTGTTATTCCTCTTTTATAGTCAACATTATCTCTACTCCACACAATTTGTTTAACAATAATTCATGTGGGATCACGAGTAAAATAGATTACTGTTATTATTCATATTACATTTTTGCACCTATATTATGAATATTAGTCCGAAAAATGTCCGAAAAACAAAGGCCTCAAAATAACACTTATTTATACCCACGATAACTTTCCATATTTGCATATATTAAATGATTTTATATTATCTTACGAATGATCCTTGAAACAACAAAAAAATCCTGATTCCTTCAAGGAAAATTTCTATTGAAACTGTCTGACAATCTAAATATTAACGTTACTAGGATGCAAATGATTTATTCCACGAATACAAATAGTTAAGCCACTCCCTACAGAAGCGCGCAAAATTTGAAGTAAACATTTCTATTTGTCAGCCAGCCTTACACAACAAATCATGGTTTTTGACATAGGTACCTACCAGTCAGTCATAAATTTGAAATTTTGCGCTAATATTATATTGTATCGTATTAAACTTCCAAATGTGCTTTTCGTGCTGCCCCGGCATAATTTTGTGAGGCGTGGACTAACTATTTGTGTTCACGGAATGGAGGAACGAAATAATCAATAAAGATATCAATGGGATCGTTGAGTTTCTGTACCTATATTCTAAAGTTGCTTCCTCTGAGGGAATTTCGTTCAACCAAAACATTTGCAACCCAATCACGTCTAACAAGAATAACAAGACGTATAGTGACTATTTTACGACACTGTTAGATATATTTTGTATGTTCCGCCGATCTTGTGTATTCAGAATACGAACATCACTTAATGCTTAGCCTATTAGGTTAATAATCTATAAACGTAGTGTTTTTATGATAGTCAATATCAAATTAGGTTTTGGGATCTCCTGCTCAGGGTGTTTTAGTAAAAGGCCAACCGCAAACTCAATGTTTTGATGACATTTGACATATTCTCGTTTAGATTTGTTGAAGTATAACAAATTTCAAAAATCATTGTTATCAACACCTTACGTTTGTTAATAAACAGTTAACTTGTTTGCTATATGAATATTTGAAACAAAAACTATGCATAGCTATAAGTGTTGATTTGTACCAAGAAACGACTAACAACGACTAAACCTGTCAAGTGAGAATCCACGAGAGTTAGAGCGTCTCCCTAGTAACATCTTAAACATGTACCAAAATCATTACCTCTAAGAAGAAAGGTTACAAAACTTGAAAAGAAAAATACTTTAAAAATTACATACTTAGATAGTTTTGAAAAACAATATTTACAGAATTATTTGTAATTGTAGGTAATGTAAGTCCTCTTACTGCTGGTAACTTTTACTCAAGTGGTCTTACTTAAGGAGATATTTAGTTTTATCCCGATACCCGGCCACAGCCCGGGTCCTGAATTTGTGGAATTTTCTCATAACATTTGGCATGGAAAAAATAACTTTCCTTCTACACGTTCGGTACATGGTTGGCATTTGGGAAATTTAATACATACCGGGTGTCAAGGACAATTCTGAGTCAAAAATTTAATTATAGAAAATGTCGGGTAACCTTCGTTCAAGCACTAGGTCAACAAAGTTGCAACATTCAGCGCATAGACAAATAAAAAATCTTCCGACTATCAGAACTCTACGATTTCGTAGAACCAACGATGGTAAATAAAAAGTAATTTTGATCGGAAAGTGGAAGGGCGAGAGGGAGATGGGAAAGAAAGAGATCACTCCAACAACCACTTTTTCGAACAGATTCGTGAAGGTACGTGAAAACCCGAATTCCAAATTTTGACACATATCTTTCCTTACTTACGGTATGGTCGGAAAGAGAAAGAAAAGGCATTTTCAATTAACTTAATTATATACGCATTTTCTGAATCACAAATAAAATGTAAGAAAATAATTATTGAAGAGGCGAAGCCATCTGCCTTCACTTCTGGTAATGGTGACCTAAAATAAAGATGCACGAGACAAAAATCCTTGTCATGAATTGACTGTTCTTGTCTTGTCTTGAAAAATCAAGACAAGAAATATGAGTATCTCGTCTTTTTCTTTTCACGGTTATGTTTTTTCGACGAAATTTTGTATTGCACGTATCAACTCGAATTTCCACAGGAAAACGTTATATTAATTATGTAGGTACTTTCCTAAATTTTGCTATTATAAATTCTTGAAAATATCTTGATTTTGAATAATCTCGTTGACTCAAATCTTTGTCTCGTGTTACAGATGTAAAGCGAGATCTTGTTTTGTCTAAACAATTTTCAAAAATCACGCTTGTTCAAAAAGTCAATGGTTTATTTCAGATAATGGAATACAAATTTACAGAGATAATATAAGAACTCGAAAACGGAAAAGAAAAGATTGTGTACTGATAAGCCAGAAATGATATCGTATATTAGTGCACAACTCATATAAGTCGTAACGGCATTTATCCTATTAGATAATTAATAATTTAAAAAAATGTGGAAGGGATAAACCCTTTGACACTATCGTCCTTTTCATCAGTTCGATGAGTGAATAAAAAGCGGCAATTACAACCGGTAATAATGATTTATTAATCATTATTACCGGTTGTAATTGTCACTTTTTATTCACTCATCGAACTGATTTGTCCGCAAATGTTAGCTATTCGATCTTGTTCATGATGAGTTAGAAAATTGCAACATTATTAATTTAAGTCATTAAAATGCAACATTAAAT
>JARJEB010006033.1:0-11283 GCA_030264535.1 Liometoxenus newtonarum
TTTACGAATAATTTCATTTTTCAGACAATGTACAGGTGAATACAACAACATTATTGTTTTCGAAGCAATTTTAGCTAAAGGTACTTTTAATCACAAATTTGACAAATTTAAGATTTAAGAAAATATTCAGCGATATGATTTTCAAATAACCCCTTTGCTGCTGTTTAACATTTAAAATTTAATAGAATAACTTCTTAAAATTTTCAACCACTGCGCATAGTGTTGTGCACTTGAGAAAAACGCTCCAGCCTTAAATGTTAAATGAGCATAAAAATAGTCAATTTAATTTGTTACTTACATGTAAAATTTTAAATGATAAATTTATTGTTAAATGTCTGCTTAAAAGCACCTTAAGTGGTAAACAAAGATTAAAAAATATGAAAAGATGAGGAACAATTGACGCGTCTTTGTAAATTGAAATTTCCAACATTGCTTATAATTTACAATAGAAATGATTATCGCACATGAGTGAATATTAAAATATATAGTCATTGTCAACATCATGTATAGTCGAATGTCACATCATTACCATGAAATTTTTTTTCTATCCCTAGTTATTATACCTATACGTATTTAAATAGCACAACAGTAAAATAGTAAAATAATACAGTAGTTTACCAAACAAGTTTGGAAAGTATTCAATTTCTCATTTGCATCGCGTGAGTGTAAAACGTTAACGCAGAAGAAGACCCCTTTAGACTTGGGGCAAATCCATCCAACCTACACTTTTTGTTTAATTATTATTTAACAAACACTACCTCGACATGGTGTTTTCACACGTCACCACAATCATCCATTTGGCAATTCAACAGTTTGCAGAGAACCAACACACCAATAATAATAACTAAGCAGATCGTTATTGATTGCGGAATACCGATCGGAAGGATAATTACAATAAGTAGTGATGACAAATGGCCATTCTCATCTCCGCAGCAGCACCCAGGTAACATTGAACTCTCGAGCCGGGCTCCAACTCGCTTTACACAGAAGAGCGCATCCATTCAACTACCCATTTTGTTTAATTATTATTTAACAAACACTACCGCGACATGGTGTTTTCACACGTCACCACAATCATCCATTTGGCAATTCAACAGTTTCCAGAGAACCAACACACCAATAATAATAACTAAGCAGATTATTATTGATTGCGGGATACCGATCTGAAGGATAATTACAATAAGTAGTGATGACAAATGGCCATTGTCATCTCCTTTGCAGCACCCAGGTAACATTGAACTCTCGAGCCGGGCCCCAACTCGTTTTACACAGAAGAGCGGATTCATTTAGAGCAAACCATGTAGCCGAGGGTTTTTACGTGATAACCAGGTATCATCGATTTGGCAATTCAACACTTGCAGACAACCAATCGTTGCAAATATCAAATTCATCCGAACAAATCGCGATTGTTGACACCGAAACGACTTGTGCACAGATCCCTCCTCCCTCACCATTTTATTGAATTATTATTTAACGAACAGTTCCGCATCACTATTTTTTCTGACATCACAACTTATCTTCCTTTTGGCCACATCACTAAATATAGGAAATTTCCTAAATCGACTGCATTTATAATTTCAATTTACTTGTTTTTCTATAGGTATACTTAAGTTCGTCGAATACATTCAGTAGTTCACTTGTTATACCAGTTGCACACGTTAAACAATAAAAATACGCCCGAGAATTCAAAAAGATGAAACGATGTCGTTCATAATCGAAATGAAAGTACGAACTTCAAATTTGACATTGACCTGTTTCACAAATACGAAACATACAAGCTGCGTAGAACCAATAGCAACAATCAGTTCAAATTTGGCGCGCATTTGTGGGAGGAGCACTTACGGAATACGTTCTTCGAACGCAGTATAGCAAAATATAAAAAAAAAATATCTACAAAATTCGAGTCATAAGATTTTTGTAATAACTATTTAAATTACTATTTTAAATGACGAATGTAACGAAGTAAAAGGCTGTAACATTTTTACCTTCCAGTCACCATTTTTGATTTATAGCCAGGTATGTAGTAGCAATTTAAAATGAAAAACCATTAATATGATAAGCAACAGTTTATGTTACTAATGATAACTATTGTCTATTGAAGAAAATCGTGCTATTAAAAATGTAGAAACCATTGCAACAAGAGTCATGAAAATGTATAAAAATAAAATGAAAAATCGGTACGGGTTCGCACCACACAACTTTCCGACATTCCGACCATCTTGCTTCGTTTGCCCGGTATTATGTTCACCCACAGTCTCGAACACGTTAAGTACTTCAAAAAGAACTTTTTTCAACGTTGGGATGCGGATTCATAGGCCATGGCGATATGTCAAAATCTCGATCTGTAAGAATTAGCATGAAACCATTACTTTCCTCTACAACTTCGGTATATCTATCTGCAGGAAAACAAGAGTCATGACAATGTATAAAAATAAAATGAAAAATCGGTACGGGGTCGCACCACACAACTTTCCGACATTCCGACTACGCCCGATCTTGCTTCGTTTACCCGGTATTATGTTCACTCACTGTCCCAGACACGTTAAGTACTTCAAAAAGAACTTTTTTTAACGTTGGGATGCGGATTCATAGGCCATGGTGATATGTCAAAATCTCGATCTGTAAGAATTATCATGAAACCATTACTTTCCTCCACAACTTCGGTATATCTATTGGCAGGAAAACAAGAGTCATAACAATGTATAAAAATTCATTTGCCCGGTATTATGTTCACTCACAGTCCCAGACACGTTAAGTACTTCAAAAAGAAGTTTTTTCAACTTTGGGATGTGGATTCATGGGCCATGTCGATATGTCAAAATCTCGACCATTATAAGAATTAACATGAAACCATTACTTTCCTCTACATTTCTACAACTTCGGTATCTATTGGCAGGAATGCCGTTCGTTAAAGAGACTATATTTCATGAAAAACATAAAAATGATAATGGCGCATAAATGTTTTTATTGCATTTTCGTAAATTGCAACAAACAAACCAACCTGCACGTGATTTCACATATTATTGCACGAATTCCAACTTTTAAAATATTAGCTAGTTTATCTAATATTTGAACGTGACGTTGTCCTTCGATTTAGTTTTTCGCTTTAATTTTCTCTTTCCGTTGCATTTACCTAATCCTGACTATTATTTATACTTTATTTACACAAAATTTGCCATTTACCTTTCGTTTAACTTCAATTATTTATTAAAAAAAACTCGCTTACTTATTATTTGTTTATAGATTATTGCCATATTTCCTATATTTATTTCGATTTCGACAAAATGAAACTTTTTCTTATTTTTTTTATTTTTACTAAACATCTAATTCTACAGAGTGATTTTAAAATAATGACATTTATGAATTATACTCACTAAAGATGTCAATTATTTTAAATCACTCTGTAAATAAAGAAATGTGTCAAGAGGAAGAAAGATTGAAGAGTCAATAAATAAATAAATAAAATAATAAAATAAATGCGCATCGAATGAAATCGAAGGGCAAAAGCAGGGACGGACCGCTAACTTTCGTGGCCCTGGTCTAACACTGTTTGGAGGCCTACCGAATTAATCAAAGTCTGGATACTTGGATATACATGAAGATCATGCCTAAATCCTCCTCTGGGCAAAACCCCAGCTTGTCAATCAATGCCGAATGTACGTGTCTCCAATTGCCGGCTGCTTTCCTCCGGAAATTAACCTTCCTGTTGTTTGTCGCCATTGCCTAACGGTTAACCTAAGTACAAGCCATTTTCTCGTCGCCACATAATTTGGCGGGAACATAATTTATTAAATTTATAAATTGAAACTAAAAATTTATAGGAAAAAAACGAGCTGTTGTAATGGTTAATTCAATAATTTAAATGTTGGAATAAAGTAATTCATAAAAATAAAATTATTATGACATAAACCGAATGTTGAACGCAATCAAAATTAGATATTAAAAAAATAATTTAGAGACAAGCCAAATTAAAACAACAAATTAGTCAATATACATATAATTAGACTTGTAATACAATAACAAATTATTGTAAGAAATTAAAAGATAAATATATCGTTCAGTGGTGTACCCAGTACTGATGACAAAAAAAATACCTACTTACATAATTTCTTGATAATTTATATTTTGATTTTTACTGTACAGTAATAAACCCGGTAATTTCAGCACCCAAATCCCCTTCCTGGCTACGCCACTGTCTGTATACTGTATCGCTTCGAATATTAATGACGTAATTTAGATACTTAAACTCAAAGCGCAACTCGTGCATGCTCATTCCGCGGTTGATAACTTATGGACCTTATTTTAAAATTTATATTCAGTTATAAATTATCCATCCATCAATCGTCGACTCGACGATCGTCATAGATTTATTTAATTTATGTGTTTTTTTGTACTTAGAAATAACATGTCAAAAAAATGTAGTGCTTAACGGTTCGTTTGCTGCTAATTATCATCCAGCGTCATATAAAAATACATTTATTATATTTCATTGCGTATTTGTTGATAAGTGGACATGAACGCAGTTCCATTCGATTTTCGATTGTAAAAACGAAAAGCAACAAACGATTCGGAATCAATTGGAATTGTCGCTTGATACCTCAATTTTTGTATATGCTTGCGACTTTCATGAATAAATGTACATTTTTCTAATTTTAGTTTTTTTTTGTCAAGCGATGATACCAATGCGTTAGTGTAACTTCTATAGACTTAATTATTTCAAACGAATGATAAAAATATAATTCATTTTCATTAGCAAATGAGCAAAATATGAATTCGATTTTCGATTGTGAGTGAAAACGAAAAGCAATAAACGATTCAGAATTAATTGGAATTCTCGTTTAATACCTCAATTTTTGCATATGCTTGGGACTATCATGAATAAATTGTACATTTTTCTAATTTTAGTTTTTTTGTCAAGCGACGATACTAATGCGTTATTTTAAATTCTATATACGTAATTATTTCAAACGAATGATGAATGATGAAATTATAATTCATTTTTATGAGCAAATTTATATTTTATAGATAGTTGGAGTTATTGAGTTTGAATGAAATCTGATGTGGTTATCGAAAGCGTCGAACCGTCGAATGTTGAAGTAATTGTTCAATATTAATTAAATCGCAACTCGCAGCCGAAAGCAATTCATTTGAGAATTGACAATGGAGTATTTCGACATTCCATAAATTACTCTAAACTTTACACTTACTACAACTAGCTTAATTTAATAAAGAGGACAATAACAATTTGATTTTTTTTTATTTCGCCTTTAATTAACTCAATTTTATTTTACACGGGACACGGGTCAATGTAAAATTTTTCATGCAAATATAAAAGTGGTTCAATTTAATGACAATAAATTGCGATCGAAATTTTTATTAAGTATTTTGTTTTTTGTTTTGTTATTATTTCGTCAAAATATTTAAATAAGCGCATCAGGGAAGACGTAAAATTTTTTAAATACGACGCATGTTTATTAATTATTTGGTTATTTGTTTATAAACACTACAAAGTAATTTGAAAAATAACAATTTTTTTTAAATAAAAATACGCATTTAAATGTAAGGTACATTTTTGATTGCACGTGCGGATTTTTTTTTAAATTATTTAAAATTTATATAATTTTATTCTAAACTGAGCACAAAATAGGAATTGTATGACAAGACATCAAGACTTCCCAAAAAGTCATTAAATTATTTTAGAACAAATATAATGGCCCGTACTGCGTTCGGCGAACACATTCAGTAAGTGCTCCTCCCACAAATGCGCGCCAAATTTGAATTGATTCTTGTTATTGGTAACCCTGTTGTACGCAGCTTGTTTGTCTCGTATTTGTCAAACAGAAACAGGTCAATGTCAAGTTTGAAGTTCGTGCTTGCATTTTGATTATGAACGACATCGTTTCATCTTTTTGAATTCTCGCGCATGTTTTTAATGTTAATAACGACGTGTGAAACTGGTTGAACTTACTGATTGTGTTCGACGAACGCATTACAGAATTTTCGTAAAAAAATCGTATCACGTTTTGTTCACTGTTGTCTTTTACTTTTATGTTTGTGGGATTCTAATAGCCTACGTTGTACTTGAAAATTATACTAATGAAAAAAAGTGACATTGTCCTATTAACGCATTTAACATAACAATAACATGATAACATCGAAATCAGTCAATCAAATGTGCATACAAATTTTATTAGACACGTTTTCTGAAGATCATGATTCACATTCAATTCGGGTGACCGCAAGTCATCCAACTTTTGTTGATGTTTATATTATTTTGAATATTTTCTACTTTGTTGTAATAAAAAGTGTTTGTCACCATTTTTTAATTAGTTCGCCAAATTTAATAATTTTTTTGTTATTTGTGTTCAGTGCACATTACTGCTGGGAATATCTAAATTATGCAAATGTATGTGCATAAATTTGAATACCAATTTCAAATTCGGAATTTTTATTTATATTCGTATACATATAAACGCTAATAAACTTGAATTTATGTCGGGTCAACAGAAATCACATAAAAAATATATTCATCAGTTCATCACATTCACTTCACATTGTGCATTATCATGCATCTTGTGAAATGAAATTATGTCAAATCGATTTAATTTTTTTTTCAAAAACATAAAGTTTTCTGTTGGTTCGTCAAAATGAGAATATTGTTTTTGCCGTCATAAAAAAAACTGTAAAATATAAAATTATTGTTTTTTTTTTGGGATGATGGCAGAACCTACATCAGATAATATGGTAATTAAGTTTTTTTCACGGCAACTCTTCAAATAAATTTATTTGTGAGTGACATTTTTGGGGTTTTTTGGAAAAAAACTAACTGAAAGACAAAATAGCCGAATGACTTTATCAGATCAATAAATTTAAACAGAATTAAAGTACCTACCACTAAATTTAAACTAACTATTCCAATTATAAATCCCCTTTCCTCGTTTGTAACGAGCGACAGTAACCAACCAACTACGGTCAAAAATTTCAGCAGCGTGCATATGATCAAGCATTTAGTTGCTTTTGAAACTAGATGTTAGAAAAGCCACTGGCTGTTTTCGGTTGTTCTTGAAGAAATACAGAATGGGGGGTTCAAACCCCTGAAACCTCCCCTGGATACGGGCCTGGCCATAAGGATGAGAAAACCTCGACACTTAACGGTATAAGAGGATGTCCGATGATGATGATCGTATTAGTACACAAAACGGAGGGATAAGCAACTAAAAATTCAAATCAGTTAGATTTTGTTATTTCCATTTGTAGGTAGGTATTGTAGTAAATTGGAGTTGCTAAAATTGTTTCTTCTAAATACCAAATGACGAAGGCAAAATAATTAAATACCAAAGTTTATAAATATGCTTGTCACGTGTAAGCGTGTCTCCTGCTGACAAAAATTTTTTAAATATTTTCAAATCATATATTGTGTGGAACTGAGAAGCAGGTGTCAACAAGTCGCTTAAAATATACGCTGATTGATTAACCAGTTGAAAACAGAGTACAAGATTGAAAACATCCAGCCGTTCGTTCGGTTCGGAGATTTCAAATGGTTTCAAACGACGAAGCCAAATATCAAAAATAATAAATGACTAAAATTATACTAAAACCTAAATCTCATGTGTGAATATTCGGAAAAAATAGGAATATTCGCAATTTGACGCATCAACCGGAAAAATTTGAAGTTATTCCAACTTTCTTACTATAATATTCGCAATTTTTGATATAGTCTTCAGCATGTTTAAAAAGTTTTAAATTTACAAGACAAATTATTGCACCTTCCAGTTCCAAATCATGAAAACTGCTATTTTTGTGAATAATCGGAGACTTAGACCTTAAAAATACTTTTTCTACACCTATTTAGTTATATATGGTCATTATTAGCATTTTTTCAGTGGTTAATGGTACCTATAAATCACTACCGTGAGTTATGGATTTTCATAATTCACTACCGTGAGTTATGAATTTTCGTAAATCACTGCAATTTCATAACATTGATCGCGTATATTCGTAGATCATTTAAAATTCAACAAGATTTAACGAATCCAACTTATCTGTATGATCTGAGATCTCGAAAGAACTCGAAGAATTCCGACAATGGCTTTATGTGTATCGCCCGCCATATTATTGCAGCTGTCAGTTACTTCATCGAGAACATCACAATTTGTATTTTGTGTTTTAAATATAGTGCAAGGTGTAGAAAAAGCATAGTATTCATAGTATTATATTCGCGATTATGGCCATTGTTCACTCTGATGAGGTGCGCCACTCATCTTCGGCTCGTGGGCTCAAATTTCATCATCGTGAACAATGGCTATCATAATCGCTCATATAATAATATACTATAAACTTTTTAATATTTTTTCTTTTATATAATTTGCCTTTGTCTTGATGTCCTCAACACAAATATAAGCACTAACGAGCATTCGTGTCATTCAGTCAGTGCTATAGGATGTCGTAACAACTAAACGTATTTTTTTTTACTTCTTCATTTGGTTAGATTATTGGAATTCTTTCTATTAGATACTTATTTCTTGTCTTTCTTGATTTGGTTCTTTGGTCTTTCCACTCGAATGAAGACCGGCCGACAGCGGTGACTTCGCAATGTTTGTAACTTTGTAAGCATTCGCAGTGTTTTTTTTTTCATCATGCTTGGTATTGTAACGATTAAATTTGCAAGTGTTGGTTCTTTCATGCATCGTCGCTTTCATTAGGTAAATCGTATTCAATTGATTTTTTAACTGCATTTTATGAATTCTTTATTGCAATATTTCGCAAAATGACAATCAATAAAATACGTAAACTTTAAAAAACTGCTTAAACATGCGATAAATATAGTTTTTAGGGGAAAAAATATAGGTTTCTAAATACTCCCGTTATTTGTCTGGAAAGTAACAAACCGACTAAAAGTAAATAAATCGGTGCGTTAAATTCGCACTCCACAACTTTCCGACCGTATCCACTAAGAGTTCGCATAACACGTCGACTGTAAAAGTAATTTTGATCGGAAAGTGAAAATGACATTGATTACGATTTCATATCACTAAATTTCTGTACAATTTCTACTTTCCGATTTAATTACATTTTACGATCAATGAGTTCTACGAAATCGCAGTTAAAATGGTTGTGCGGTGCGTATTTAACGCACCGATTTTTATTTTATATGGAAAAAATTGTGTGCTGCGATGACATTTAAAGCCAATTTCAGTATTTATGACGATAATCTTCCTATAAAGTGGAGATCCGTCGAAAACCCTTCGTAATTTTGCCCGAAAACATAGTAAAAATATATAAGCACAAGAATGTCACCCAATTATGCAATTTTGAAATTTTGTCCGAATGGTAAATCAATTTGGTTAATCAACTGATTTTTCGTAGAAATCATCTATCGTTGAATTAATTCTGATCGGAAAATGGAAATTGTATAGAAATTTCCGCTTTCCGATCAGAATAAATTCTACAATCGACGATTTCTACGAAATCGTAGTTGCTATATGGTTGGAAAGTTGTGTGGTGCGAATTTAACGCAGCGATTTCACTTACGATTGACGAATTCTACGAAATCTTAGTGGATTTGGTCGGAAAGTAGTTCGGTGCGAATTGAACCCACCGATTTTTATTTTATATGGAAAAAATTGTGCGGTGCGATGACATTTAAAGTCAATTTCAGTATTTATGACGGTAACCTTCCCATGAAGTGGAGATAACCCGACTTCGAAATATTGCACGAAAACATATCTTTCCTTAGAATAAGTCGGAAAGTAGAAAATATATAAACACAAGAACACGTGACCAAATTATGCAATTTTAAATTTTGTCTGAATGGTAAATCAATTTGGTTAATCAATTGATTTTTCGTAGAAATCATCGATCGTTGAATTAATTCTGATCGGAAAGTGGAAATTGTACAGAAATTTCCACTTTCCGATCAGAATTAATTCTAAAATCGACGATTTCTACGAAATCGTAGTGGCTATATGGTTGGAAAGTTGTGTGGTGCGAATTTAACCAATTTCCTCTACAATCGACTTGTTCTATACATAGGTATACGAAATCGTAGTGGATATAGTCGGTGCGAATTTAACGCAAAGATTTATTTTAAATAATTTCAATGTTAACTTTGTAGTTAGTAAGTTCTAAGTTGCAAACTAAGGAATAAACAAAAAAGTAACATTCTTAACTTTGTTTGTACATTCACGGTAGGCTCAATCGACAGATCGACGTGTGCGGAATTTGACTTATTGTATTTCGCAACGAGCCGCGAGTGCGTATTGAGTAGTACATTCAATTGAAAGTCAAATATTTGAAATATATATGCAGGCATTAAGTCAGGAATAATAAATAACACAGACATGAGACAGAATATCAGTTTTTCATGTTACAAAGTGATTTTCATTGACAACGTTTTTACTTTCTGGCCACATACCGAAGGTATGTAGGCATAAGAAAGTAAGGTGATCATGAAAAAAATGAAAGTCTTATTTTTCCCTGATTCGTGGAGATCCGTTGACCCCAGGTCAAAAATCGGCTTTTTGGTCTGATGTGTGTGTGTATGTGTGTGTGTGTGTGTGTGTGTGTGTGTGTGTGTGTGTGTGTGTGTGTGTGTGGTGTAAACAAAATTGCGGGCAAGCCAAGCATCGTGTCGGACTGAAATTTGGTATCTGGCGAGCTGGCAATCCCAGTTGCACCTGGAGTAAAATAAACAAAATCGGCTCGTAAAGAAGACACCTTTACTTGTAGGCCACAACGTGTAACTCGCTAAATATTGATTTTAGCATAAAAGTATCTAAAGTGAAAACTAATTCGGAGATTATATAATCTCAGAATTAGTTTTCAATTTCTTGCATGATTTGCCATTAACATTTCTTCTAGAGCTAATGGTTTGGATTATATGTGCTACCATTTCAACAATCCCAGCATAAGAATAGAATTGAACAATGCTGGTTGGACGCCTCTAAATCACACTGACACTCGAAATTGACAACATAAACTTCATCGGAAGGTTATCGATATAAATATTGAAACTGACGTTAACCGTCATTGAAGTTAAAATAATCGGTACGGTTTGGCACTGCACAATTTTTTACTTTCCAACCACATACCGAAGGTATGTAGAACACGTCGACCGTAAAAGTAATTTTGATCGGAAAGTGCAAATTGCCCAGAAATTTAGTGATATCAAAACGTAATCAATTTCATTTCCACTTTCAGATCAAAATTGTTTTTACGGTCTACGAGTTCTATGAAGTCGTTGTGGATAATGCCGGAGAATTGTGCGGTGCGAATCCGTAGCGA
>JARJEB010006037.1:0-11550 GCA_030264535.1 Liometoxenus newtonarum
GAATAGGAATAGGAAGAGATATTGGGTAATGAAGGGCGCCACTCCGGTAGTCAACCGAAGTATTGTAGCCAACACACACACACACACACACACACACACACACACACACACACACACACACACACAAGCTAATTATACTTTAATCTAAGTATATTACTATTCGTATCGCTTTATTTAATACATATCCTTCTTATAGTATATACGCGAATATCTCTGACTCGTATAGGTGCGTGGCTACGACTGACTTTATCTGCCTTCTTTTCTTACCTTCCTTATCACATTCATTCTAATACATTCATACATACAATTCACGTTCACACTTCATGCATACAGTTCACACTCACACAACTATAACTTGTACATGAGGCTATAGTCGATATAAACTTAACAATACTGCTTCCTACATCTTATTTACTATAGACATTACAAACTTAATGTGTTCAATGAAGATGACGAGTTTTTTCATAAATTTATACGACCCTGTATCATCATGAGAGGAAATGACGAACGGAATTTGGTTATATTTTATACTTATTGAAAATTACCTAATGATTTAGCTATTGACGGGCGAAGGGCCTTGAAAGTAGGTACATAAATGCAAAGATAGTAATCATAAAAGGTTCGCAAAATTGATCACAACAACGAAGAGACGAAACGAAATGATGGAATTGAACAACGAAATTTTTGTCTCCAAAACACTATCATTTTGCGTTTCAAAGAATACCAAAAATATTTCGTAATTATGCCAAGCATACGCATACCTACCCTTCGGCAAAAAGCATCATCAATGGAGTTCTTATAGTGACTATTTGTCAAGAAACAAGTTATAACAATCCCATGCTTGTTTTAACTTGTTTCTACATTCTGTTTCAGACCAGCAATGGCTGCAATCTCATTGTGTCAATGATAAAAAAGGAGTACTAAGTGCTTTTATGCTTTAGTGCCATTATAATGCTTTCAGTGCCTTTCAGTTATCACTTATCATTATCAATGAAACATGTGTGTCACTATGTGTTGGTCTCATTTTAATATTCTTTAGTCTGATGCGTTGCCTTTCGGTATGTACAATGTACCTATATAAAGTATCAATGGAAATATTGGATAAAAGCTTTCGAGGTGGTATCTGTTTCTGTATGGCCATGGGTTACTTATATGGTTGTTGGATAAACAAATAGAATGATGACGGTGGCGAGAGGCAGTCATTTCGTTTTCTCTCAATTCAATACCCGACCGACTCTATCATATCATATCGTTTGGTGTTATTATTCCAAGTCGAAGAACCGCCGTAGGATAAAGAAGCACTAAAGACAGTCACTAAGTCACTATAAAAGATACACCGAAGCATAGGTTGCACCGCGGGCGTTCTTATCGTAAAAGCGAAAAAAAAGTCTCTGTGTGCTTTGCCTTTGCGGACCGGTTGAAACTCGGCTAAGTGCATATACATATAAAAACGTCCGTAGAGAAAAAAAAAGATCTTTCCTTCGTGGATAAGAATGAGGACGAAGAGCCACGACAAATTTAAATGAAGGAGTGCAGGATGTCGGCGCTAATGAGAAAGAACTAAAGTGGCCAAGTGATAAGAAAGAGGATTGTAAAATGAACATAAGTATACAGAATAGTGACACTTTAATAGATTCAAAGTACTCTTCTTGTAATAACAATTTGTGATAAGAAGCAGGGAAGTTTCGAGTTCAGGACAAACATTCTTTTTGTATTTTTTTTTTCAATTTTAGTTTCCAGAATAATAAATTTCAAATACAAAAACGAAAACCGTTATAAGGAATGATGATAATTTTAATTACTTCTCTAAATTAAATAAGCTTTGTTCCAATAAAAATAAATAAAATTAATTAAACTTATAAGTAAGTAAACCGCAACAAAATCAATAAATAAACCAATTTTTTATTCAGTTTAGTTCATGTTATCGTTATCTACCTTGTATCGTTTTTTATAATGCTCATTTTTCGTCGTTTCGTGTTCAATGTTCAGAATGTTCAGATGGAAGATTAACATAAGCACCATTACGTCATGTGTATGTAAAGGTAAAGGCGCAGTTTAAATCACTGGTTTAAGTTTAAGTTATAGAGGGTTTACAGCAGTACAGTCTTCACTAAGCTTTAGTTACTACTTTTACACACTACAAGCTATAAGAGTGTAAGTGAAAAAGTAATCCAATACGTTTATAAGATCCGATGATACTTCAACCTTAATCGATCGAATCGTTCGATTACCGCATGAACTACTGAGTTTTCAGTTTACTATCGCAAACAAATAAGAGCAAGTAACTTTTTTTAAATCTATTTTGCGTTCATAATATACTAATTAGAATACCCAAAGTATATAGTTAATTAAAGCATTCCATGGTGTGGTTGTTTAATGTTCCCTTGAGACAACTATAGTTGCATAAAGTAAAATTGACACAAGCGAATTGCGCATATACCTTTCTTGATTCTTCTGGTAGTATTTTATTTACTTATACTGTTTGCTGTCGCTTCACGAATATCGAGAAGAGTGCAACTTAAATCATTCTCCATTATAAATGTTATTAAATTCACTGATTTCTCGTTAATCTTTATTTTTAAACACGGCTACTGTCACGTTCAAACGTCGACCATTTTAAGCAACGCAATTTGGGGTGCCTACCATACACTTTAGAAATGTATTTTTTCTTTTCTTTGCCCATTTTTATTTTATTTACAATTAAAATTAGCGCAAAATAGATAAAATAGTATAAGAAATTCATGCTTTAAAGCGTCTTAAAGTACTTATTACTTAACCTATTATTTATTGACAATTTAATCACAACGCGTATTAATAAAATTCGATTTAGCACGGCAAATATAATTGATTTAATTTGCTGATGCTGATTCTTTTTTTGTTCTATGTCTAAATATCTGAATACATTGCTTGCATATAGTATTTTCTTAAGATGTTGTAACAGCAAAAAAAGCAACCTTTCTGATCGCAACAAAAAAATAATTAATTAACTTTTAATGGTCGCGTAGTTGGTTGTATTATAAAGCAATTATGAAGATATAAATCGTAAAACTCGAAAGACTTGACTGCAAGTCGCCCGGACCCTAAGCCAAGACCAACGGCTATGAAGATGAAGAATCAAAGAGTATGGATGTACGAATATGAAGGATCGATTCATCTTATGTTCTTGCTCATCACGAAGTACCGTGCACACGCTGTGTATGTATCTACAATCAATATATGTACAACAGAAACGTCAGAAACGGAATCAAATGACTTAGGAACGCGACTTTTGTTTTAATTGTCAGGTATGTATTTAGAAAAATTCAAATAGGGATTTTTTTATTCAAAAAAGAACTAATCGAAGAATTTGAAATTCTAAGCCCTGCCCTGATGAAAAGCTTTTAAAAGCAACGACCAGTTTCGAAACTGGATGGAACTCGCGGGTGCACAGCGAGTGGTCCCTCTTTCAATTGCATTGCAGGCCACGATAAAAAGCAAAGATTGACTTTACTCAAGATTCTTCCGATCTACTAGACTGCTTTTCTTTTCTGATACATTGTGCTCTCGGGTATGTTGCATACACTCTCTCTCTCTCTCTCTCTCTCTCACTACAAACTCCGGTAAAAGTCTGGTACGCGCGCCCTTTGTTTATGATGGCTGTTTAGCGGCCGTGCGCCGCACATTCATCACTCATCCAATTCGACTTTTCCAGTTCACTCGCTCCTACCTACTTACAACAAGCAAACCAGAAACAAGGCAACAACTAAAACTAACACTAACATACTACAACGGAAAGAGTGGAACGAAAAATGTAAGGACCGTAAGGAGCAAATGAACCACATAAGTGACTTAAGTATACTGGGATACTGCGCGCACTGTGCGCATTGAAGATGAACAAAGACGCAAATTTGAGGCAACGAGTTGAAATGAATATGTGGCTAAAACAAACCTCGCGTGGCGGTCCAATAAAAAAGATGAACGAATGCGGCGCATCATCGCATCATCATCATCAAAAGACTAAAAGCAAGCGTAGATAATACGACGATTCCCATGGCCCTACATCGACGACCACATTGTATCAAAAACTTCAATGCGGTTGTTATAATAGTTAATGCTCATTATGTTTGTGTACTTTTCTTTATAATATCCGGACTTTCAATAATTTATATACCCTGTGTACAGTTAATAAAGAGTCATTGATTTAATAAAATCCATAAACACAAACAATGATCTTTTAATGATTCATAAAGAAATACCAAATTTGTACTCCAAATTGTCATACTTTGATGCTTGAAATTTGCTAATAATATTTTACAGGCACGTAGCGACAGAGTGGGCTTGGAGGGCTCGAAATGCCGAAAAATTCAGAAAACCTGAAAGAAAAAGTGTGACGACGTTGTTAAATTTTTCTTCACCTCAGCCTCCTCAGAAGAAAATTCTCAGAAAAACTGTATTTACCTGAAAGAAAAAGTATGACATTGACATTTTTTTAGTTATCCACCATGTATATAAAATATGCAACACATTGAAGATTTGAAGAAAGAAAAATACAACAAGCACATATTTATGGTGGTAAATCGTGCATACTCATCGGCCGCTCATCTGTACCAATGACAAAGCGCATTTGCGAAGCCAAAGAAAAAAAAAGAAACAAGTGTTTGTACCTCCAGGTCGACGCTTGTAATCAAACAAAATTGAAATAATGAACTTACAACGTCAACAAGAAACGAATAAAGAATTATTAATTATGTCTACATAACTTTTATGGAATAAACCGGTTGCACGTAAAATGCAGCACTTGAGCCCTAAAAGCACCTCTACAAATTGAGTATTTGTTGTTTTGTCTCTGTTGTAAATATTTTTGAATTATTGCGCTATTTGCATGTGCTTTTGGACATTAGTCATTATTTTATGTTGTGAACATTACTCATCCGCAAGTATTCAACAAAATATTCATCAATACATTCCATTTTGTTATTTTACGAGTGTCTCTCTTAATTTATTATTTATCTATTATATGCAAAATATTTGCTATTGTTCCTGCCGCACGGAATTTATAATTAAGTTGCTCCATATTTATTATCTACTATTTATTTTATGTGTTTCTTGCACATCTTCCGATTTTCGGCTGAAATGATGAACAAATCAACAAAAAGTAAATAATGAAGTAATAATATTCCTAGCGCCCTCTACAAACGAATTTCTGTACTGCAGTCTATACAGACAGTTCTGCCACTAGAAGGAAATCAATGTAACCAAAATTTTATTTGTTATTTAATTTATTATTTATCTTTTATATGCAAAATATTCGCTATTGTTCCTGCCGCACGGAATTTATAATTAAGTTGCTTCATATTTATTATCTACTACTTATTTTATGTGTTTCTTGCACATTTTCCGATTTTCGGCTGAAATGAACAAATCACAAAAAGTAAATAATGAAGTAATATTCCTGGCGCCCTCTACATACGAATTCCTGTACTGCAGTCTATACAGACAGTTCTGCCACTACAAGGAAATCAATGTAACCAAAATTTTATTTGTTATTTTATTTATTATTTATCTATTATATGCAAAATATTTGTAATTGTTGCTGCCGCACGAAATTTATAATTAAGTTGCCCCGTACTTATTATTTACTATTTATTTTTGTGTGTTTCTTGCACATTTTCGGCTGAAATGATGAACAAATCAACAAGAAGTATATAATAAGGTAATAGTATTCCTTGCGCCCTCTACATACGAATTTCCGTACTGCAGTCTATGCAGACAGTCTGCCAATATTTCTAACCAAAAATCTATTTATTTTAGAAGTGTCTTTCTTAATTTATTATTTATCTATTTATTATATGTAAAATATTCGCTATTGTTCCTGCCGCACGAAATTTATAATTAAGCTGCTCCGTATTTATTATCGACTATTTATTTTATGTATAGTATTCCTGGCGTCCTCTACATACGCATTTCCGAACTGCAGCCTACACAGGCAGTTCTGCCACTACAAGAAAATCAATGTAACCAAAATGCTAGTCGTTATTTGAGGAATGTCTTGCTTAATGTATTATTTATCTATTACATGCAAAATATTCGCTATTGTTCCTACCGCACGAAATTTATAATTAACTTGCCCCGTATTTATTATCTACTAATTATTTTATGTGTTTCTTGCACATTTTCGGTTGAAATGATGAACAAATCAACAAAAAGTAAATAATGAGGTAATAGTATTCCTGGCGCCCTCTACATACGAATTTCCGTACTGCAATCGGACAATTCTGCCACTACAAGAAAATCAATGTAACCAAAATTCTAGTTAACATTTTTGTCTCGATTCCTGGCACTGACAGTTCCAGCTGACAGTTCGGGTTGGGTTGTTCGTTGTTGTGAATGGCCATTTGCGTTAAAAAAAAAACCAAAAATAATAGATTTCAATAAATAATTAACTAATATTGGGTTAACACAGGCCATCAACATTGTTAAAGATGTTGGCATTAATGAACAGAATATTGGATTGGTTCCGCAGTTTGTTTTGGAAAGAAGAAATGGAATTAACCTTGGTCGGCTTGCAATATTCTGGAAAAACAACATTCGTCAACGTTATAGCTGTAAGTTTCTTTGTATATCGTATCTCAATATTTATCTGTGTAAATAGTCTGCTCAAATATAACTTTATCAGTTTCCATTGATGCATTGTCTTTGTTTGTATTAATCTAAATAAAAATTGTAAATATTTACAGAGTGGACAATTCAGCGAAGATATGATTCCAACTGTTGGTTTCAATATGAGGAAAATCACCAAAGGCAATGTCACTATCAAAGTATGGGATATCGGCGGTCAACCCCGTTTCAGATCAATGTGGGAGCGATATTGTAGGGGTGTTAATGCTATTGTGTAAGTTATTGAGGAGTTTTATAAATATGACTCATTGTCACTTTAAAAGTTAATTCGTTTGAATTAAAGTGTTTTGTTTGTTTCTTCGTTATAATGTTCAAAATTGTTGTTATTTGTGTAGATATATGGTCGATGCAGCCGATTCCGATAAGATTGAAGCATCTAGGAACGAACTTCATAATTTATTAGATAAACCACAATTAGCAGGCATTCCAGTTCTAGTTTTGGGAAATAAGAGAGATCTGCCACATGCTTTAGATGAAAATGGCTTAATTGAACGAATGTAAGTATTAATTCTTGAAACGACGATTTTGTGTGTTTCTTTTAATTATTCAAACAGATACAGAAATACCAAGATCATGTAACAACTGGTATTGTTTTTGTGTTGGCACCAGTTGACGGATTCAGGGAACTATAGCGATTGCATCGCTGCAATGAAAATAAAAGATCTGCTTCCGTAAAGCGCTTCAATAAAGCAATGCAGCGAAAAATATATGCGCTTCATCAATGACTGATTGCTGCAGCAAAGCGCCTTAAAAAGCGACGTTCCACAGACTTTCAGCGATTTTTTAATTGTAGTGCTGCAAGCGCTGTAGTTCACTGAAAGCGTTGAAAGCATTGACTTTATTGAACTCGAAATTACCGTAATTCATAAATACTATATATTTTTGTTCCTTAAACATTTAATTGAATTAATTTTGTATTGTTCGTATGTAGGAATTTATCAGCAATTCAAGACAGAGAAATTTGCTGTTATTCAATTTCGTGTAAGGAAAAAGATAACATCGATATAACGCTTCAATGGCTGATTGCGCATTCCAAGTCTGGCATGCGTTAAATGGTATCGTTTCGCTTCACGTCGTGCTTTTTTAACTAAACAGAATAACAAATTATATAAATATATAAAGAGAATCAGGATACATATAACCATGCGCTGGATATACACTAACTAATATAAAATATATATACCAATAAACAGAAAAATATGTAAGTAAGAAAAGAAACAAACAATTAACCAACACGCAATGAATCCATAGAGAGAACCCATCAAAAATATTAGAATAAAACAAGAAAATATTAAGTGCTTGTTTGAATGATGATGATCTTTTATGTATAAAGCTTCAAATATGAAATAATTAAGTATAATGGAAATATAAGTCTCGTTTTTAGTCGTAAAAGCAAAATTTAAATAATATTAATGACAAAGATATATTGGTTGATCAAATTTGTCACAAATAATAATTTACCAATTTACGCGTAAGGGCTGGTTTATGATTAACGTATAACAAATAGTTAAGTATTCGACTAAATATTTCAATACTAACAAGTTAATCTTATGTCGAATCATAAACCAGCCCGTATTGGTTTGTACGTTTGTATTACAGTTGTCAACTTCAAACTGTAAACGAGAAGAATTAAAATGAAAAGAGAAACTGAATATTTTATAAATAAAAATAATTGAACAACAAAGCCAAAGTATATGCAAAGGAAAAGTTTACAAAAAAAATATGCGATGCGCCGTGTAATTATTCATTAATTGATCGTCTCATGGCAAACAATGATTTTTAGGGCTTTCTTTGTAATATGTGTGTACATATTGTAATGTACACTTGTATGTATTATTAATTAATTAAGGTAACATATTAATATTTTAAATGATTTTTTAACTTGATGCCTCTTAATACTTTTCTATTTTTATGCAATTCTGTTCAATATTATTTTATATTTTCTATCTTTTTGTTTATTTTCACTACCTAATAAACGCCATACGCCTAACAGCTTAGATTTTAATTAAAAAAGAAAACAAAAGAAAAAGTTAATTGTTATTATTAGGCTAATTTGCATGAAGCACGGACCAGAAATGCATAATTGCGGTAGCAATTACGCTTAAAACAGCATAAAAATTTAAAAAAATGCAAGATGTTTTCGGAATTTTGCTAAAAAGAAAGAAATAGAGGAAACACATGTACTGATTAAAATTTAACTTTATAAGTATCTTCAATCTAATTAGGAAATTAAATAAATCTATCTACAATTACATATTCAAGGTGGAAAACTTTTTGTCATGATAACGTTACTAATATTACTAAATAGTAGACAGATCTGATCGGAACTTTTTTGAACGATGAACTAAAGTCGATAGTAAGATGAAAATTGTAAAGAAAATCATTGAAAAGTAGTAAGTGCAAGGGGTAAATTGTAAATTATACAATAAAATCTAAGCCGATTGGCGGCGATAAACAAGTTTTATATTGTTAGTGTTAGAGGTGTTTAGCCACAGAATATATACTAACAGAAGCGACACTTTGTGTCTTTTACATTGAATTTCGACATGCCTTGTTTGGTGACCTTCGGCGTGTCAGCCATGTTGTGAGTAGGTTGGAAATTTGAATTTGCTATTTGCATTGTACGGTACATTCAAATTTCTCGCAATTTCCAACCTACGCACAACATGGCTGACACGCCGAAGGTTACCAAACGAGGTCTGCCGAATAACGCGAAGTGTCGCTTCTGTTGGTTTAGCTATAAAAACTGAGCATGTGTTCAATCTTGAATTGTGTTAACTTGGACCTTGACATAAACGATCAAAGGCTGAACAATTAAAATTTGAATATCGGCGTCTATAGCTTAAATGTAACTTACAATATTGAATTTGCAATTTATACTAATAACTTATAAGTTTTAGTGCAATTTATTTTATTTTATTGTAATCAATCTTTCTTTATATTTTATTTTATTATGATTAATTTCTGTGATTGTTATACTCTCTTACTCTTTACTAACAAACAACTATAAAGCTGTATTTTTTATTAATTAATTTCTGATGTTATATTCATTTAATACTTGTAAGTAAGAATGGTAATAACTAGTCTAAATGCAACTTTAAAGAGACAAATAGATTTACTGTAACATTAGGTATGTTTTATTACTTAGTAAAACAATACTACACTAATTACACTAATGCTAGCAGTTTAATTATTTTTGTTTATTTTTTTGAATTTGAAAAGATATTTTGTTACAGTTATCGATTATTAAAGTAAAATCTAATTAATCTCTTAAATGAAAATAATACTTATATAAGAATAAGAAATGAAAATCAAATAAAATGTTAAGGCAACTACACAGTGTTTGTGAAATCATTGCGAACGACAACAGAAATGCAATTACTTATAGGAAGATCAAAACAACGTTCAGAGGTACTCACTTTGTATCTAATGATGTTCGTATGTTTATTGAAAATTCTTGTAATTAAGAGGTTCTAGTACGCCATTTTATCAATTTTATCACCAGAAACGACTAAACAACGACGCTCGAATTCGAAATAAACAACATTCGATTGTCGTTTGTTGATTTTAGTTCAATCAATCAATAACCGCAGCGATCGAATGGCGTTAAGTCGTTGATTGTTGTGATTAGACATTTTTCGATTTTCGAGAAAAAATAAAAAGAAAACAGAATGATTTGATTTGAATCAAAAACTGATAATCTTTCTCGATGAGAAATGTAGACGTCGTTTGGATTCATATTTCAAACACAAGAACCATTTATATCGCTGCTTCAGTTTGCAAATTACTTTTTCATGATCACACAAAAAGAAATTATATCAAAATATCGTACACACTTTGACCCAATCATTATGGTACTCGTACTATTGCCGAAAGCATTTTTTAATTGAAAATTCTTGTAATTAAGATGTACTTGCGCGGATTTATTTTGTCTTACCCCATTTTATCGTTGTGATTGACATTTCGGAAATAAATACAAGAAAACGGAATAATTGATAAAACTTTTTCGATGAAGACTCTAGATATCGTTTGGATTCATGAAATTTCGTTTGAATATGGACAACATAACAATCATTAATAGCTGCGTTCGGGTATTTAGACAGAGTTGGAGTGGAGCTGGAGTGAATACCCGAACGCCGCTCATATCGCTGCTTCAGTGACTTCAGTGTGCAAATTTCAAATTACAAAATATCGTTCTCACTTTGACCTAATCATCATGATGCTCGTACCCTTGCAGAATGCACTTTTTAATTGAACATTTTTGTAATTAAGATGTACTTGCGCGGCGGATGACAAAATTCACTAGACTAAAAAGTAAACAACTTTCGATTGTCGTTTGTTGATTAGGTCTATTTAGTTCAATCACTGACAGTAGCAACCATATGGCGAAAAGTCGTCGAAAAATTACAAGAAAATAGAATCAAAATATCATACGAACCTGGTCGAACACATTTCAATTTTTGTAATATGATTTAATTATGGGAAATAATTTTGTCCTACGCCAATTTAGCACAAATAAATCGGTACGGGTTCGCACCGCACAACTTTCCGGCCATATCCACTACGATTTCGTAGAACTCGTCGACCATAAAAGTAATTTTCATCGGAAAATGGAAATTGCCCAGAAGTATAGTGATATCAAAACGTAATCAATCTTATTTCCACTTTCCGATCAAAATTACTTTTATGGTCGACGAGTTCTACAAAATCGTAGTGGATATGGACGGAAAGCTGTGCGGTGCGAACCCGTACCGATTTATTTAATTTCGGTGACGTCTAATGTCAGTTTCAATATTGAAGTTTATATTGTCAATTCAGTGTCAGCGTTATGGGAGCAGCATTGTTCATTGCTATTCTTATGCTGGTAATTGTTATGGGATTGTTGAAATGGTA
>JARJEB010006042.1:0-14691 GCA_030264535.1 Liometoxenus newtonarum
AAAATTAAATTTTGTCGTCGCGGATAAAGTATAGTATTGAATTCGCCCATAATGCAGGCAATTTATTAATACGCTCGGGCTTTACTACACTCGGCTTCGCTTCGCTCCGCCTCGTGACGTAAACTTGCCCTCGCGTATAATAGCCGGCATTATGGGCTCATTGAATAATATACTATTAGCAAATCCAACACAAAATGGTAATTGTATGTGAAGCGAATTCGATTGTATTAAGTTTTTGAGTATTTAAATGAGCTAAAATGTGTAAAAATTGTGACAGAAACAACAAGTTTAGTTTAACGCTTGAGCAGTTTTCGGATGGGATTCGCTTCACGCTCAAAGATGCGTGAGCTTGCAGCGCGTGTGCTCGAGACGCGGAACACCACTCGATCAACCACTTGCGCCGTTCCGGTGTTTGCTTCACAAGCCCAAATATAAGCCCAACAACCAGTCAAGAAAATCAAGTACTGCATCAGGGGAAGGGAAAGGGAGCGATGAGCGTCAAGCGCAACGGCCACTGCCACTTGCTGCCACTCTGGAACAGTAACTGGGCTCGGACTCGAGGCCTCGAGTTGGTGCGAATTGGACTAGCGTCTATCTAGGCATTCACTGATCTTTTATGATCATGACCAATCACAAAAGCGTTCCAGAACATGAGCATTAAGTTGCCTAACTATGATCCAAACCTGCATGGCGAACCGGCACAAGCGTCTACGAATCACCTTATCAGGTCATGATCCTGACCAAACACAGAACCTGATCATTAAGTTGCCTACCTATGATCCAAAATGTTCGCGAATGGCGAACGTATAGACGAAAATGCAAGTGAAGAAGAGAAAATAGATAAATCTAAGCCATACCCCTTTTCAATCTTTTTTTACATGGTGTTTTGCGTTGTGTTTTGTTATTTGCACTTGCAATTAAAAAATAACTCTCAGGTGTGGACTCATGAAGGGTAGAGTTATAAGGGTAAAAGTACGGCGGAAAGAAACACTGGGAAAATCTACCTTTACAGTGAGAAAACTGTAAGAATTTTCCCAGTGTTTGTTTCCCCCGTACTTTTACTCTTATAATTCTACCCTTCATGAGTTCCACAGTACGATCTTGAAAAGACAATTTTCGTGGGTTTGCATATGGATGGAAATGGAGTAGTGACTTTGTGTTACAGCATTCAGAATGAAAACGGAAGGACGCAAGAAGAAACTGTGTAGGCCTCAGGGTGTCACATTGATATTTTTATGGTTTGTTCGTGGTAATAGTTCAACAACTTTAATAATTCGGTATTGAAGTTTTATTGCCTTGTTAAATTACATATAAACTTTGAATCACTAAACAAATTTGATTAAAAACTTTAAAACAAAAACAAAATCTATAATTATTTATATATAGTTTTAGTATGCTCTTAAATATTCCTTGAACTTATTAAAGTCCACACAACAATGGAGATGTTCACGTTTCGTCATAATGACGTCACTGTGCTTATTTAAACAGCTGATCCGGATCACTGTGGCGGATAATAGAAACACCTTTGCACCGCCAACGCTTCAATTGCCTTCGTGCAAGTTCGTCTTCTCGTTGTGACCCAAACGAAAATACGAACAAGAACCTTGGATTATCCAAGGTTGCATTCGCTTGGATGTGCAGTGGCAGAGTGCAGAGGTGTTCCAATTGTACTCTCCTTTGCGATTTTTGTAGAGTAATTCGGTTTTTAGTCTTGAGAACGCACTCTTCACTCAAGGGTTTCTAAACGGATTCGAGCGTAGTTCGGAGCATAAAATCACATTTCACATCTCGAGCGAATAACTAATCCTAAAAACATTTTACGAGACCATCCCGATACATTTTCATGAAGTTTCCGCCCAGGTTCTCAACATAGATCTAGTTCTCAATGATTTAGTACAATCACCATTAGAATCATCTGATGAAGAAGAAACATTGACGGCAATTGTGACATTAAATCCTAGGAAAAACGTACGCCCCGCCATTCTCCATTTATTCCAACCAGAATTCCAACTTGGGAATATATCAACTTTAGGGTGGTCCTGCTGTGTTGGTTGCCGTAATTTTATGAAAAAACTTTTGAAAATGTCAAGTACGTCTTATGACCAAACTCGTGAAAAAGCTAAGTACGTTAACACCAAAGTACGTTTGGTGTTTTTACACTACCCTCTTGCTGACCCCAATTAAAACTGACCTAACATTCTAAGAATCATTCCTACTTTTTGCGAATATTCGCAATTTTTGAAAACCTGTGAGTTTACCCCACTCTTTTGAAAAATGTGATTTCCAATATTCAATTTTCAATTTTTTTCATAGGATATGGTATATTTCGATAATTTGAGTTCCAAATAGCTGAAATGTAGCGGCGTAAGAGGAGGGGATTGGGGAGGGGTAGTGCCAGAACACAAACGTACTTTGGTTTCAGCGTACTTTGGCATTTTCAAGAATTTTCCCCTAGAATTACGGCAACCAACACAGCAGGACCACCTTAACCTTGATATATTCCACGTTTAACCTTACATTTTCATTGCAACTTTAAAGGACTCAAAATTGTGCAAAAAGCAAACGAAATCAGTTTCCGCCGCCACATTTCAGCTATTTGGAACTCAATTTGTCGAAATATACCACATCCTAGGGAAAAAAAGTGAAAATTGGCGGACTACCGTAAACTTGATATATTCCGTTAAGGTCTTTCATTAAGTGCAGAATTTTTACATTTGTCGAATCGAATTAATTGATTTGACGTAAAGCACGTTTTTGTACAATTTGTGGTTGTGAAGAAATTGGGATTTAATTATGATCTAGTTTGAATTTGCCGCGCTTATTTTTTACCGATTGCAACGCCAATCCTTATTTTTCTCTCGGCAGAAGCTGGTACTAACGTCATATGACTTATCAGAGTTTCGTACTTCAAGTTGAAACTTTGAAAATATATTTTGTAATTTAGTTCGGTAATTTTTTTGTTTGTTTATTTCTAGATACACTGAATTCTCACTGTGTGAAGGAAAAATTCTGGACCTGGAGTTGATTCCAGAAACAATAACGAATAGAAGGATTATCGTTTTAAAGTAACTTTCAATCATCATATAAACAAGCAATCTGAAATGAGAAAATTATTTTTTTCAATTGTCCACAGTTCGTTCGTGCGCCGCACGTCTACATCTTGCACAACTAATTTGATAATGTAGTAAAACCGTAAATCATCAGAATTTGCAGGGTGCAAATAAGCTGTCTGTATGGCAAAGGGAACAAGAAACGGAAACGACACGAACCAAGGCCACCCGAATCTGAGTCACGTGTACGAACTTATGAAACCAAAAATCACTAGAAAGTTACTAAATGGCGCCAATTTCAAAATGAGTCCACACCAAAGCAGAAACATGAATTTTAAATAAAAATAAGTATTTTTACATTATTTATAAACTTTGATTGATTGTATTACCTTATCCATAAATAATCAATTAATGTGTTACAATGTCCTCATGTTAACAAAAGCTTTTACGAGCAGCCGTTTTCGAAGAAATTATTTCTTTTTCGAAGAAATTAATATTTATTCTTTTAGGACACAAAATATCAACTAAATTAGAGATTGCAATCAATTAGCAATAATAAAACTTATGCTTAAGTAAAGCTTATAAAACCATACGAATTTATATATTCTTCTTTCGTTCTTTCTGCCTGTCTATTTTCTATATTAAAGTTCTATTTATTTTCCCTAATAAATATAAATTCATATTACTTACATTTTTTCATTCATTATCATTATCTCTAGTTATTATAATATATTTTCGTTTCTTTTATATAATTAATAATCACACAAAAATTGAGTCAATTATAAATTACATTACAATTTAATTTATTCAGAGATCACAGAAACAGAGCTGGAAATATAGTTGCCCATATTAAATTTCATCTAAAAATAGTTGTCAACCTTTTATTTATTTTCATCAATTGTTAATTTTGTAGATTCGTAGTAACAATGCATTGGAATGTCGCATATTTACACACAAGTTTTATATTTTTCGATTTATAAATTCTCTTTTTGTATATTTATGGACCCAATTCAATTTTTCTTTCAATTCCAGTCTATCTCTTCATTTGTATTTCAAAATATTCGCCTTATTTTGTGTTTGTATAAATTCATTTTGTTGCGCAATTATTGTCTCAGTAAATGGATATCGATGCGATGATAATCACGTGATAATAATTCATAAACTCATTCCAATGTGATATTGGAAAACGTTTACATTAAAGTAATAACATTATTATAATCACTTAAATAATTAAACAAATTAAAGCTGCCCATAAGTAGTGTGAGAACTACAAAGTTTTGCTAATGTCCAAAAATACATAAAAACTTAATACATTCAATTATTTCCATTTGTTTCTCATTTTCACTATAACTCTATATTCTCTCTTAATATTCTTATACTCCTTTTGTTTTGGCACATGTTTCCATAAATAATTTTGAAAACAATAAATATATACATGAAATAATTTGAGTTCATTCGTTTCTGTTAGTCTTATCTTAACCTTAGATATCTAATTAGGTAATTACAATGTCGGTCGTATCACTAATTGAAACTTGCACAGATTATTTAATCAAGGAAAGGGATGAAGTAAATCAGTAAAATATTGGCACCAAGATGATATTCACTAAGGTATATAATGCACGTTAGAAAAATGTTTATGAATCTATTGATATATCAATGATCCTGTACCAAATCATCGTTATTGTAATAATTCATGGGTTCGCGGAGATTCGGCGTATCCGGTGAGCAAACAATATTCACGTGTTTGCTGGTATTACTGCTTAAGTCAGTCGGCCCATTCATACTCAAGTCTGTAGGCATGTCATCGTAATCATTAAAATGTCCGTTTATTTCACTATGAACCGGTTCTGGTTTGATTTTAGCATGTGTTGTTGTTCCAGTGCTCGGCGTTGCCGCTGGAACTGGAATCGAGATGGATTCTGCTTTAACATGTAAGTGCGTTGATGATGATGATGTGCCCGTTGATTCTGATTTGCTGTTACCGTTTGATTGTGCTGTGGTGGACCATGATGCTGTTGTCGCTGTGCTTGCTGCTGGAATCGACAAGGGTTCGGGTTTGATGTGTGTTTGTGCGGTGATTGTCAACGAAGGTGTTGTTGTTGTGTTTGTGGCTGGATATGACACGGGTACAGGCGGTGTGGGACGTGTAGGTGACATTTGTTGACGTAACAGAGATATATTTTTGATATTTTTCAATTCTGTTGGATTACGAAGAAACCTAAAAAAATGAATCGATTTCAGTGTCATCTGGGGTACTTAAAATTCGTGTAAATGAATTATAACTTACTGGTAGCAATGTCTTTCTCCTTGGACTTTTCTTAAAATGTTGACCCTGTAGTAATATCTCAAAGCTCTGGACATCTTATCGTAGTTCATTGACAGGTGATTCTTCTGAATGCCCCATAATTTGGCTAAACCGGCCGGATCTACAATTTTGAAAACGCCAGTTTCTTGGTTTTTCCAAGCAATGAAGTTGGTGTAACGTTGGTTCGGATCGTTGAGTAATTGTTGCAGGAAATCCCACAATAATCTACCATCTATAAATAAAAAAAAAGATTAATTATAATATGACAATGTTTTAATTCGTGAAAACACTCACTTGTATTAGGTTCCGGTGTATCATTCGGGAAAAACTCCCGTTTCACTGAAGGACTTGAAACAGCTGGTTCTTCCTTTGGACTTTTCGCTGGGAACTGATACGCTGGTGGATGGAAGAATGAATAAGCGCTTGGAGTATTCGGTGGACTCATATTGTGTCCGTTTTTATCAGCAAACTCTTCATCCGAATCCGACTGATTGCTACCGCTTCCATTGCTACCGCCACTGCTACTGCTTCCAAAGATGGAATGATTGAAAATGTGCTGTTGTGTATTGTTTTCGGCATGTTGTGGACTACCACCAGCCTGGCTATCGACCGATGGCGCCGGGCTTAATGTGACTGAATTGCTTTGTGCCATTATGTGCGCGGCTAATTGAGCTGCGTGCGGGTGGAAATCGTTTGTTGCCTGCGACAACAAGTTCCAACTAGGTGTTGGCGGTTGAGCAGTGTGCGGAGACAATGGATATGGATGCCGAGATGTTGGTGTAATGGGGCTTGATGGAAGACAGCGTTGAAGATTATTTGCTTCGCGAACGAGTAGTTGTAATATGTTGTGTAATACATCGCCTGAACCAGGAACACGTTCCGATAAGTCGTTTCTTGTGAGCAAACACATTGCTTTTCCTTTAAAACAATCAATAATTAATAAAATTTATATTCCGAATACAATGGCAGCAGTTTTGCAATGACTAAAAAAAACGTACCATTCATTTGAAAGACGTCCATATCAAACGGTTGTAAATCGAATTCACGTTCAGCCCAACGTAAGAATGTGACAACATCATCTCTGGACCAAATTCTTGGATCTGTCGGAAGCGAATTTGGCAATTGACTTTTATAATCAAATAAGGGAGACGATGGTGTTTGTTGCGATGTTATCGATGGAAATCCTAGTGGATATCTCCACAATAAATCTGGACTAAATGGCAGTGGCAGAGGTAATGGAAAACGATCCATTGCTTGGCCACCTGTAGGAATAGGCGGCAAAGGACGTGGAACAAACTTCATTTTTCCACCTAAACCAAACAAAAACAAGTCCATTGTATTAATCGTGGTTGATTAGGTCGTTAAAGTGTTTGGCTTAAACTAGCGAAAGCCAGTTTTTGTTAAAGTTGTGTGTATGCACGTATAATGTGAATGTGGTTTTCATGTACAAACAATTTACTGCGGAAGTTTCTTCAAGGTTAGAGAGTCTCACATAATAATATATTTTTTCAATTTGCATTAACAATTTTCCGGTGTTTGTTTAACAACGAGTGCTAATTTGCTTAACAAAGAATCTATTTGCGTAAATCATTTTTTTTTCAGTATCGACAAAATAAGACATTAGAGACTGGGTGTGTTTATCGATAAGATATATACATGTGGTGAGTGTATATATATAAAATAAACGATGATGGAATGAAATTCGAGTCGTGGGAACGCACATCTCGAACTTCATTACATATTGAGAGCATATGTGTGCACATTTAGCAACTTCCGGTACGGGATTTGAAAACAGGAGACAGACACTGTCGGAATGTTTCTTTTTGTACGCTACCTGCTATACCCCTCAAATCCTAAATAGCAACGTAACAAGTTTTCACGACTTCCTTTGATTCTCCCGTCATCTAATTAAAAATTAATACTCTTCTAAAAAAGATTTTGTGGTATATTGTTTATTCCAGTAATTCTCAACCTTTTTTTTCTCACGCTACACTTTTTCATAATTTATAAATTTGGCGGCACCCTTGGCTGACGTCTTCTATTTATGGGTAGGGTCTGGGCGACACAATTCAAGAATCTCGCGGCACACTTCAAAGAAACTCGCGGTACCCAGTTTGAGAATCACTGGTTTATTCCATTGCAGGAACGAGGAACAACATTCAACGGTAGCAGATCGATTTTATGTTGATGTTTATACCCATATATAGTAGATTTTAATAGATTTATTTTAAAAGCCACAACTCAATACAACCAGCAACCAGGAAGAAATGTGTCAATGCCAAGCAAAGTCTGTGCGCTTCCGCGTTGCTTTTATTATACACCATTGGCTGTTCTTTCTGACTACGTATACTGACTGTACCCATATAAATTTTAACTTCTAACATGAGAATAGGCTTGCAATTGCAATAGCCATAGCGAACCGACTCACTTCGGTCGATTGAAGTGGTTTTACAGCACTAGCAAACAGGAAGTTAAACTCGAGTATGACGACGTTGTTATAATAATATGCATCTCATTTTGTTTCGATGCCATTGTTATATATTTGCAACAAAACGTTAGAAATATTTATGAATGTTTAAAGAATTAGTAGAGTAGACATTGCACGTACCATGAATGCTCATAGATTTGGAATTCAAGAGCAATGCAAAATTTAATAAATATAATCGTTTCATTTTCATGGACATGAACGATGAATGACATTCATTGTCGAGAACTTTCTGTGATAAGACCAAGAACTTACGATTTATTCTAATCAAACATCCTATGTTTGCAGTTTACACATTTCGCGCATAAATAATCTTTAACCGGTTTTATTATGAATAGTCTTTTCATGGAACTAATATAATATGGCAATTTTTTTTCAATTTTAGAAGCCACATCACGATTAGCGTCGAACACAAAAATTTGGATGCTTATGCATTTTGTTTTGTCTTGGAGCATCCAAATAAGTTTTGACTAAAAACGATAAAACTATTACGAAAATCGTCGTCCACATGTATACAGGTGATTGGCCTCCACAAGGTTAATAATACAAATGCACTAAACTTAGAAGTTACTAATTAAAGATCTACAGATTCTTTTGGTCGATGGCTATAAAATGTAGATACTTGGATGTGATGTAGGTCGGTTTATTTATACCTGAACAATTTGGGGCACTTCAGCACTTCCCGGAAACACTCAAAGCTGTAAGAAATTTTGAAAAACTCGAGCACTTCTAGACTAAACTACGGTTACGATTTTTAATTCTTCATACCATAAGCAACTAAGTTTTTATCTATATAGGTACGTACAAAAATCTGACTAACCACTTTTTATACTTCGATTATTTGTTATTCATATTAACTAAGAATGTATTAGTTACACATTTCCAAGTATTGTCGCGGTAATGACGCAATTGCAAACAAGTTAAACTTAAACAACTGATTAATAATCGTATAGTCAAAGCAAAAGAAAGAAACACGTAACTGAGTTACGTCCCACATGTTTCCTTATCCTAATATTTTGCGATGCGAAATTGTGACTTTTCTGCCGACGCAGCAAAACGTGTCCCGGTAGAAGGTGCACGATGTCGCGAAAACAATTATGATCTCACATCCTTGATGCTTCCACAAGTCCAGCACCAAGCAGTTCGTGCGCAAATTTTGCAAATTCAGCGTATGAGCTGATATAAGCAACAGGTTGCAGTCTTGAACAAAATTATTAAATCTTACTGCATTTACCAGAATGCTTCCGTGAACAATGTTTTTGATGCATTGTTGCTGTTTCGAAAATATGTACTTACTTATCAAACAATTCCGGTGTTTACGAAATTTACGTGAACGCGTGGTCAAAAAGTTGAAATGCAACAATGTACTAACTAAATGTAAATTATATCTATTAAAAGTAAAACAAAATATTCACCTTTAAGTATTCCACAAGCAAGTGTATCCGAATATTAGAATAATGATAAAGTTTGTCCTTGTATCCTCTGATTATTTAATCCACAGATAGACAGAGAAGATTGCACTGCATCGGTGTTATCACTAAGTACGGAAATGTTTGCGTCGTTCGTGTCGTAACCGTAACGTAAACAACGAATAAGTTCCTGATTTGTTTTGTATCTTCTTCGAATATTACAATTTTAACAAATCAAATGAACTAATAAACAAACAACAAAGAAATTCAAAATAAACTTCAAACGTTGTTGTGTTTTTTTTACTTGTTACACATAATTATAAATAACTATGAATCAAATTAGTTGAACGCGGGTTGGGCATTTGTGCGTACTGCGAGTGTACGTAGGAGTAACTGTGACTTGCCTCGACGACTGCCACCTTACCACTACTGTTTGCTTTTGATTTCAGTTTCGAAATAGCGTCTCTAAATGCGGATCTCCGTGTGCGGGAGTGAACGTTGCGTGGCGGATGATGTGAGAGTGGGGGGGCAAGTGTAGCACCAAGTGCTTGTGCCGCTGAGGACGTACGGACGGAACGAGGAACCCGCGAACTGATGAGACTGAGCCGCCGTGGTCGGACATTGGACATATAATACACATAAACATAAAGAGAGTGTATGTTCCCCGTGTATTTACCCGACCAGTGTACCATAGATTTACTTACTCACGTTGAACGATGAACAAACGCGTGCACGTTTTTGTGCGTTCGTTGCAAACGCGACGTTGCCGACGCTTTCAGACCGGATCTACACTTGTGGAGAGTGGTGTCGGTGTGTTGTTAGTGGGAGAGATCTTCCTGCATAGTTTACTCCTCCTGCTCCTGCAGCAATATGACCCCAAACTTTTAAAACTTCTCGATCTGGTTTATGCTGTCTGCCTGCCACACATGCACTTATCATGTGCTGTACTAACACTGTACCCGAACCCGGTACCCCAATTCCTAAATCTATTCTTATGTAAACAAGAACAGAATGTTCACAATTCACAATTTGCAGGTGGTAGTTCTATATTAAATCTCATTTTTTCACGCATCAACTAACTCTCAATTTATGCTTAGATAAAGATTGTAAAAGAAATTTTAAAACAAATATAAATATATTAAAAACTTTCATGTGCCTCGCTCATTTTACCAATCAACCACGACACGACCCGGAAAATGTTTCGTTTACTGTATAACATACAACAGACATACAACAGTATAACGTAATAGGTCAATTATTGCAGAACGACTCATTATGCAATATATGTGCACAGTTATTTTTTTTTCGGTCGTTCGTTTAGTTTAGAGAACGACCTACGCTAATTGCTTTATACGTCTGGTAATTTTATTTTATATGTCGGTCGCCTTTTTTACTTTACATACGCACATAACACACATTACAAATATTTATTAACGAAATTAAGAATTTGAGCTATTAGTAAAGTACCTAAGTAAAATATAAAATAAACGAATAAAAGAAATGGATTTTTTTTTGGTTACTTATTTACATCCAAGTTATTCAAATTTTTAGTTTCGTCAAATATTTGTTTGCTAATGCCTATGTGCCAACGTGAGAAATTGCATTAGTGAGGCAACAAACGAAAGTTAAACAAAAACTATGAGAAAATTAAATATATGTATTTATATAAGTAATGTGATGATCAAATCAGTATCACAGAGGATAAAAAAACAAATTTAATTTTGTTTGTGATTGCTTAAGTAACTTAAGTTAAATTAAAATTACATTTATCGTCCCTGATGAACTTACGGTTTTTAGTAGGCATTGACGTCATTAGTATGAGTATGTAGTTGGCATTTCGCATTCAATTTGAAGTGGCAAGCAAGTTTTAAGTTTTAGGTGTATCAACTAGTGTTCAAACACAAAGAATATTTTCAAGAATTCCAACAGTTTCTCAAATGTCCAATTCGAATTAACGGCACATTTCGGTAGATTTTTCCAATTCCAATGAGCTCCGATCATGCACATATTCATATATTTCATACTAGGCAAGAAACATTTCTTTACTTACACATAATCGTAAAAAAAATCATGAAATGTAATGTTTTATTTAAAAATAAAACCGAAACAAAATATGACTTATACTGATTTGATGAGTAGGTCTGGCGAAACCAAAATATATATTATAGTGTAAGGTAAATAGTTGTATAGGATACGAGAAACAAGAACGTGAAGGAGAACGACATCGTACATAGCTGAATCACCGCTCGTTGTTATTAAAGGCTTGTACACAACGGACGCAAACATAAATGCGATAAACACAGTTACAGTAATACTAGCAACTCGACCGTAAGACGGGTCCTTACACGATCAGTCTGGCATCAGTTCAGTTCATGATTGTGATCCAGACTGACGCCAGACTGAGCGTGTAATGGATTGACTGATGGAGCAGACTGACGAACATTCAAATATTTTAATAATTTCTGTCAGTCCATCAGTTTGCCAACAGTCCATTCTTGATCAAAATTTTGGACTGAACTGACGCCAGACTGATCGTGTAAGGTCCGTCTAATAAGAACGCGATAGTTGGCCAAGTTTTAAGTTTCGCGTACAAGTTCCTACCGGGCGGACGACAATTAAAATGTAGGAAAATGTAAGGATGAAGAGCTTATTATTATAAATATATGTCAGTCTCGTCCTCGTCTAGATTAATAAACGTAGTTCTATTTGTCATCGTAAACGCCACAAACTGTAAAGACTAAAAAAAAACGGTCGAGCGCTGGGCGTTTCGAGTGTTTCGACATAGAACTTCATTACACTTTTTTGTGCCGAAGCGGCATTGTCGTCAACCACATTACTTTATAAAGCTTAAATCGCTTAATTTTTTTTACCGTTTTACGTTTTATTGTGAATACACTTACTGAATACTGCGTCAGTTGTGCACAAGCCTTAAACCAGTTTCTTGGCAGCAAAGTACGAAATGTGTTCTGTTCTGGATTATGGGTATGAGGCATATGAGAGGTGTATTACATACTTCCTTCCTATAAAACAAGTATAAAATCGAACAGCACACGCAAATAACACATACCTACATGCGGACGTATGCATTCAGCGGACGTATGCTCCACGGTCGTCAGTCTGACAGGATGAACGCCGAACGTTACTAAATTTGAACAACTTGGCAAGGATTCAATTTACTTTTACATTTTACATTCTTACATTCGACATTATTCATTAGAAATATGTAAGTACACTACGTCTACACGAGTACGAAGACAAAATGTGGAATTACCTATTATGGCACCGTAACCATAATTATTAAGCGAAATTGAAGTTTAAGCTAAGATTAGGAATGCAAATCAAAATATTGCGAATGGTTTCTCACAGGTAGCTCCTTATATTTATAATATTTTTATGATACCACAAAACTAAGTCTTCTTTTATATAGTTTTCACTATGATTTGGATTATTGGGAATTATTTTGCACATTTATGAACAAAAATACCTTTTACATTTATTGTAGGTAAATACAAATAAACTCATTATTTCCTTCTTATTTATTTATTGGAACTTTTGTTGTTAAAGATATGCATAAAGAAAATATAAAATTCCGAATTTACCTTTATTGGTTCCTAGTATTCGTAGTCCTAATAAACTAGTCAATCTGGTGAACTAATATCTACCTTGATGGAAATCTTCTTGTCTTCGAGTGTCCCTACTGCGTGCAGAGTTACCACGATCCGACAAATGCCGGTATTCATATACTAAAAAGCCTTATCCATACTGTCAGGTTACAAGAATCGCAACAGGAATGAATATGTAAGCCCAAACAAGTTGTAGGTAAGCAAAGCAGTTTGCAAATGGTCGTCCGACCGGATTACGGATTACGATATTCCGAAAAGGTGTTGGCGTTAGTAAATGCCGTTCAAAGTTGATTGTTACTGTGCCAATAACTATGCGGTGTTGCTTGTTAATATGTATAGGCATCGTGTGAAATTTCTTCGGAATCAGCATCAAAGCGACAATTACTGAGTAAATTGTAAATAGACGAACGGATACTTTGAACTGAACAATTTTCCAGTTTTTTCCAAATGAATTGAATAGACACAGAAAAGTATAGGTAATATTTAGAAAAAATAATTAAAATTTCCAGTTGCCTTTCCAGTGATCCTGCGATCGATAATATTTATGTTGACAGCAACAGGTTTCCGGAGTCCTTTGGTTTATATTTCAAGAATTAAGTTAGTACTTAAATAACGCCAACATCATATTTGGCTATTTACTATAGTTAAACATGTTTTAGACGTTTTATTTTATCACACGAATCTTTAAATTGATCATATGATTACGATTCCACGAATTGCGATAACGATAGCGCCACTTCATCATTTCCTATACAATTTTGATTTATTTTCCCGTACCTATAATAATTCTTACAATGTCAAGTCTATACAATAACAAATTTCGCAATGATAATATAATTATTGTAATTTGAAACTTGTTATAAAAGTATAGAAATATATTACTAAAGCAGCAACTGATTATGATAGGTAATGTGATGTGACACAAAACTGTGTTAAGTATAATTATAAGGTCATGAAAATTCTTCTTAATAATTTACGCACGTCGAACGCACTTTAATGAAAAGTTATTTCAATTTGCTGCAGTACATAAGAAACCTGTTCTCGAAAATTAGAATTTGACGTTATTCCATAATCAATTATAAGTCGTTTAAATTTAAAATCAATTAGTCAGTCAGCATTGGCATTTTGTCTATGTTTCTAAACAATTATAAGGTTTAGAAATAAAGTAATCATAATCATAAAACGATAAATCGTTTATAAAGTGCATTTTTGGACTGAATGACTTCCGCTTGTTTAAAATTGAAATAACGTCTGATTTTGTTATATTTTCGTAGTTAGAATATAATTGTCATAATATCGATGACGGCAGCATTAATATAAGTTCCAGTTTTAATTGTTCCGTGTCGTTCGTTTGTTGCATTCCACAGTTTTCGTTTTATTTGACACTTCACTTGCGTCAATGTTGGCCAATGAGCTATTAACGGCAATTACAATTAAATTACAATTTATCTATAAATTATGATGTACAGAACTATAATAAAATCAATTTTATGTCCACGCCTATTATGAGGGAAAAACATTTTCATGGTGCAATTATTATTTTATTCTTTTCATTTTGCACACTCAACGTATTTAATTAACAAGAAAAACAAAACGTAATAATAGTAGATTATATGATTAAGCGTATAAGTGACACTTTGTGTGGCGAGTAGGAACGGTTGACCGACGTGCGCAGCGAGTTGGACAATTCCTACGAGCCACACAAAGTCACTTATACGCTGAATGATATATACTATTTTATCTCTGAACGCCACTTAATTTAATCAAAATTGTAATAATAAATGAACAATGTCGAGGTTATGGCATTTGACGTTTCTTA
>JARJEB010006045.1:0-17257 GCA_030264535.1 Liometoxenus newtonarum
CAAAATATATATATATTTTGTAATACCAAAACTCAAAATTTAAGGACCTCGTGAGGAGAAACTAGGACCTTACGGACATTTTTGTATTAAGATTTATAAACGAATAGTATATTGTGAATGTGATCATGTGTTCAGTAACAAGCAATAAAGTATTGTAACTACAAGACTCGTCCAATGCTGGACGAACATGCCTCCCACTGTCCCAAGGCCCAATGGTTGTCAACTTTACCCACCATCCGGCATTCCTCATTTCTAGAGCTAATGGTTGATACCCTATCATCAACGTTACGAAACGAACCCCCGTAACATTGGTAATGGTAATGTTTCAAATCTCAATTTCCGAGTGTAATATAGATAAAATGCTTCAATGAACATTTAGCCAATTATATGCAATTTAAGTTTTCGCCTCGAAGGAGAGTTCACATCTTCGACTATCGATTTTGATGATGGTCTTATTTAAATGATTATCAACTCACATATAAAGATTGGTGCCTATAAATTTCTTTGTTTGGTCAGAATTTTATTCAGGAACCGGCACACTCAATGGCGTCAGCTCAAGAACTACTTCGTTGGACTTCTGGGATAAGGTTTCGTGGGGATATTACAAAATTTCGAAACGTGAAATTTTGCTTTAAAATATTACTTTCCTTTCATACCTCTGCCTCTTGTCGGATAAAGTAGTAATAATAAATTTGCCAAAGCCAACAAGAAATATTTATTGAAAAAAAAAACTTACCAAATAATTTTTAAATAGTTGACCAAATCATCACATTGATTAAAAGCTGTAACAAATAGATAAAATGCATTAATAACTTAACTAATTACATGAAATGCAAATAATAAATGGACTTAGAATTGGAAATATTTTTCACGGGACAAAATTTTTTGTTGCATAAGTTTGACCAATTTTTGGCCAAATTACAATTTCTTGCATTTTATTTTGATGCTGAAGAGAACAAAACAACTGAATGTAAGAATCTCAAGTTATCACATAAAATAGCATTTTGTAGATGGAATATCTATATTGATTAAAATGAAGGATTTATAATTCTAAGAACCTATTACCGAGTAAAAAAAATATTTCTCCTACAATTTAAAAGGAAACAAAATTTAGTTTTTGCAAATTAGTAACTAAATTACTTTTCTTTTCAGTGTCAACCTTTGGGTTTTTCAAACTTTAGCCAACTTCGTAGCTTGCTTGATTCGTTAGTTTTGAAGTTATTAATGGTACCTGTTTAAAATGGAAAACCTGTCTTATCTTGAGATTTACAGAAACAGCAATTTATAAATTATATATAATTTATAATGTACAAAGTACGAAGTGAATAAATACGCATAAAAACAGTCCAGTCGTGTTAGAAAGCATTGAAGTAACCAGTAAATATAACAATACAAGTAGAAATATAAAAGCCGTAAGGCGCAAATAGACAAATTCGTCCAACCTTCTGAAAAACTCGCCCAGAAAATGGCACGAATTGCACAATTTATGTCTGCTTTTTATGTGCGGTTGGTGTGGATAGAAGTGTTCTTGTACAATACATATAGTAAATACGAGGTCCGAAATGTTCGGAAGTCCTACTAATGTTAGCTTTTCATTTACATGTTAGTAAATAAAACGAAGTATCTGTAAGGCACAAAAACAGTGAAAAACGTTTCCGGTGGTTCATGTTTTGTATAAATATAGAGAGACGAGAATAAGGTATGTATGGTACGTATGTGGTGGATATGTAGGAGAGTTAAAAGGGGAAGCTCGAATATAAAGCATCAAAGATAAAAATAAAGAGTGCCTCGCGAAAAAGTAAAACAAAATAAGTATGTAAGTATAGCAGATATAAATGTAGAAAAGTACAAAAGAACAACAAATTACTTTAGTAAAAGGGTTTTAGATGAAGATTTTGGGCGTTCTTTCGAGCACACAACGCGAATTAACGTTGCGTGGAAAAAATGAAATGAAAAGAAAGTTAATTATTTTTTTGCACAAGTTGTACAGTGTTGTTAATTTTTTGTTATCGTTGTGCTGTGTGAAGAAGAAAGGAAAAGTAGTTACTTTAAAATAATAATGTAACGTAAGCCAAAATTTTTCATTAGAAAATATATACAGAGAAAACAAAAAAACTTCTTTAACATGCGTTTCAGACCTTCAGATATGTATGTATACCCTTAACATTAAAGTGAAAATGATAGAGGAAAACAAGTTTAAAAATAATCAAGCTGTACTTGTAAGGTAACAAATTCATAAAAATTAATGAAGTAAATTAACTTGAATGTCGTGCAAATTTATTTATATATTTAAGAAGTTGTTTATGTAAAATTAAAAGAAAATAGTTCAACATAAATTAATTTAAATTGGAAAAATGTATCAAAAACTCAGGGTTTACTCAGCCATACGTTTCATAGAGGTTGTATCATGAGATTTTGTGAACCTTTGCGCCTTCAGAGTTGATTAAATTTAAGAGGCCTCAGCGGGATAACTACCAAAGCAAATAAGAAAATACAAAGCCGAAGCTTAATATGTATCTTTAACTAAGTGGCAAATCCTCATTGTCATTCGAACATGCATCAATCAGGATATATGTATAAGATCAGGATAATAATACATTTTTTTAATTACCTATCATGAACAAAACAGTACAACGACTGGACAGAACTATGGCATATGGGGGTCGGTTGAATGTCTATCACAAAATTACCGAAAAATATGGCGTTCCACTTAAAATAACTAAGTTGCTACCGATTTTCGGATAACCGGAAGTGAAATCAACAAAATATTTCTAATAAAAAGATCCCATTCTTATGGTGTTATTGGGCTTATCTGGTAGAACAGTCTATTATTTACTACTGCACAACACACACACAATGTTTTCGTAGGTTAAGCACAATACTCACCAACTAACTTTACTATTTCAATCGTAAAAACGTTAACAATATATAAAAGCATAATGCGTGAGTTGATTATAACTGCATAAAACGTGTCTATCTGATTCAGTTTCAAGATACTATGTCAGTCTGTCTGAAAGAATAACCTCACACTTCTAGTGCCTGGCTCGTGTTTATGCGCGTCCCCCTCGTGATCTCTTCCTTCCTTCTAATAGGCCGGCTGCCTTCTTGTGCAGCCATGTATTGCGCCTTACAGGCAGAGGGCGCTGGGCGTTAGTTTCCCCCTCCCTTCAGCTTGACCTGGTGTCCTCACGGTTAAGCTGTTATTTGCCTTCTTAGGGCGACCCCTGGTTCTCTTTGGGACAACCGGGGTTGATGGCGGCTTTTGATCATCAACGTGGTATGGTGCGATGGCCGAGGATGATATTAATTTCACCATATAATGTACATAGAAGCAGAACCAGAATCACACCTTGCTCGCGCCTTCATTGCTTGGTTAGGTTAGGTTATATAAGTTATGTCCTTGACATGTCCTTGGTTTTGTAGCGTCGCGTGATATCGATTTTCTATGGGTGCGTTTAGTTTGACGCTCTGAGAACTCCGATAAAGCTGCATCAAGCTCAATTTACTCGAGATCGTTTGTTTTGAAGCTCCGATCTTGTTCGATTGCGTTTGGGTCATGGAGATATAAGTCAATAGAGAAAACATAAAGTCGATTTAAGTGCGAAGGGGATTACATCAAATCGCCATATTTGGTCGCGCCCAAAAGGCGCGATATTTGAAAGACTCCAGTCTCGCGTCACTAGTATGTGCGTGTACATTGGGAAGTCTACATTTAAAGGTTTAAGTTTGTTATCGCGCGTACAAGTATGGCGGACAGGTGGCATCACATTTGTATCAATACTTCCCTCTAGGAATATTATTAACTCTTTAGGCGATTTCGACTGACGTTGGTTGGTTCAACTTTGATTCTGTTTAGTTATTCGGCTGGTAATCGTGCGATGGCCGAGCAGTGATAGTTCTCAACTACTTAACCTATCTTGTCCTTAATAAGATAAGTAACACTGGAGATTTTGCTGTCAAATACATATGGTCCATCAAGACGTGGGTACATTTTTGATCATCAACGTTGTATGGTGCGATGGCCGAGCAGTGATAGTTTTCAACTACTTCACCTTTCTTTTCCTTAATACGATAAGTACCATTGGAGATTTTGCTGTCAACTGCATATGGTCCATCAAGACGTAGGTTTGGGCGTTCTTGGGATCACTGAGTGTGTATGTTCTCAATAATACCTCCTGACCAATGGTAAATTGAGTGTGGGTACGACGTTTATAATCTGCATATCGTTTGGCCTTGTTTTGGGCGGCTTCATTCATGTTGCGTGCGAGCTTCAGTGTTTGTGCTAACTGTCGTAGGTATGGCGAGATTTGTGGAACAAAAGGTGCTTAAGGACAATGGCGCGAAAACCTCGTGAGACGTCATCAGGTGTACGTAACTCTCTTCCAAAAGTTAGATAAGAAGAGGTTATGCCAGTCGATTCGCATTTTGTCATATTCATCGTAAACCTAATTGCAGGTAGCTTGTCGGGCCATTCATCATGTGAAGTACCAACAAGAATTGCAAGATGCCTCTTCAGGTAGAGGTTTTTTTCTTTCAATCGGGTTCGCAGATGGATGGTACACTGGTATAAGAACTTCTCGGAAGCCAATGCAATGGGACACGAATTGAGACGAACTGAACACCATTATCCCATACGATCTTACTTGGAGGACCATATCTCATTATGATTTCATCAAATAAGATAAGAGCGCAATTTTCGGCAGATGTAGTGACCATTGGGAATATCTCCGTCCATCGACTTGTTGTGTCTTCAACGATGAAGATCCATCTGTAGCCTCGACTCAACCAATTTGCGATTTCACAATTATTTTCAGAATCTTCAAAAGCCGTGATGATCTTTCGTAACTCAAGATCATTCAGCTGTTGCTTTCGCAAATTTTCGTTATAAGCGAACATTTCGATTTCAACTGCGCAAAGGTCATTGAACAGTGTAGATTCGTCTTCAACTCCTGGTGGCCTTGAAAGAATGTCTTCGATGACGTTCATTTTACCTGGTTCGTATTCGACCTTGATTTCGAATGGTTGCAGACTGAGCCCCCACCGGGCTAGTCTACCTGTCGGGTGTTTTCAAACATAGCAACCGCACTTTAGAGGTTGATGGTCTCTTTTGATGAGTATTTCGGCTCTTTCAATAAGACCTCAGAATCTCTGCTCGGTGGTGTTGTAGTTCCGTTCAGCACTAGTTAGGAGGCGACTGGCGTACTCAATTGGATGTTCTTCGTCTTTTCGTCCTGAAGAAGTACAGCCCCTAAAAGATAACTACTTGAGTCAGTGTTTATGATGAACGGCTTTCCTTCGTCCACTTGTCGGAGGATTGGGAGTGTGACTAATGGATCTTTTACAGCTTGAAATGCAGAATATTCTGGTTCTTCCCATTTAAAGGTCGCGTTTTTCTTTGTTAAGTTGCTTAACGGCCATGAGATGTCAGCGCAGTTGGGGATATATCACCGGAACCAAGAGCAAATATGGAGGAATGTTCAAGTTTCCTGCAGATTCGTCGCTGTTGACATTGACTGTATGGCAGCTGTTTTACTTGGATGGACGGATTCCCTCTCTTGTTATGATATGACCATATGACCCACATCCTTGATGTTATCTTTGACAAAGTTGCATTTTCGTCGATTTACAGATAGTTTTTACTCCCGAAATACGTCGAAGAGTCTTCGTAAGTCATCGAGGTGCTTTCCAAATGTCAGCGACAATACCCACATGTCGTCAAGATATGGAAACATCGTTACATCAGGCAGACGGACACGACCCTTCAGTCGCTGAAATGTAGTAGGTGCGTTTCGTAGCCCAAATGGTATTCGATTGAATCGAAATGTTCCAAATTGAGTTATAAATGCAGTCTTGTCCTTGTCCTCTTTTCGGATGGGAACTTGTCAATAACCACTGAGGTCGATGGTTGACATGATGTTGGTTTGCTTCTTGCAGTTTTGCGTCCATGCGCGGTAGCGGGTAAGGATCCGGAATTGTTACGCTGTTGTAACGTCGATAGTCGACACAGACTCGAATTGTTGTCTTTCTTTGGTACTATCACCACCGAAGCAGCCCACGGCGAGTCCCACGGCGAGTCGCATTCTTCGATAACCCCGTCGTTCAACATTCGATCGAGTTCTTCTTTAGCGTGCTCTGCGAACGGTGTCAGTAAGTTGCATCTTTGGAATACGTCGTCATAATTGCCCAAGAGTGTGTTGAACTTCCCTTTATCCTTCGGACCGAGAACGTTGCCTTCATCACCGCGTAATTGTTCGATTTGAGCAAGCAATTGCGTTGTGCCTTATTCGTAAGTGAATGAGTGTTTCACGTTGTCATCTTCAAACCAGTATGTACGTTGGTATCAGTCGACAATTATGCCAGCTGGTGCGATGACGTCGGAACCAAGCAATGTACGATTCTGTTAAGTACGGCTCTGTGTTGTGAGGCTTACCTTGGTGGCTAAAACTTGCCCTTTATTGTGCTTCCATCGACGAGTCTAGCTTGTAGGTTTTCGTCCACAAACTGCAGTCCATACATGAGCAGGATGTTGTATAGAGACTCGCTGGCGACGCTGAAGTCGGCGCAAGTGTCTAGAAGTACTGCTTCAATATGACCATTTACCAGGATGTCGATTTGTGGCTTGTGATCGGTGGCGTTCGATATAGAGTGGATCCTGCTACGGGTGCTGACGGCTTCGGATTTGATTTGCGGCATTTTTCGCAGTTGCTCATGATTACCCCAAGTGCTCCACAACCGTCGCATGCAATTTGATTCTCGTTGATGTTTACCGTTACTGTAGCCTTCATTCGTTCGCGACATTATTGTTCAGTATAGCCGACATTCTTGCAGAACTTACATTTTGGACGTTGTGTTATTGGTCGAGTTGTATGTTTCGTCGGTGTCTTTTCAAGTGCAAACTGAGGTGCTGAATCATCAAGTGCGTCTTCGATTTGTCGTGCAAACCGGATAAGTAAATCGAACGATGTAATTGTATCGTAGCCATCTTCTCAAGTATTCGTTGGTGTAAAAGTCCATCCATATACCATATCGAATTGAACTTTTTCGGACAGGCGAGGTGGCGGTAACTTTGCCAAAAGTGCCGCTTTGCAGACAACCGTTACTGTAGATGTCTTCTCATCATGCTCCATCGCAAATAGTTGCTTATATATGCGATACGGAGGAATGCGAGGGCTAAATGCTACAATGAGCGCGCGAATGGGTTCTTCATAAGAAGGTACGGTTGCTTTGATACCACGCCACCACGTAGCTGCGAGATTTGTAAATAGCATTGGCAAGCCAAGCAGTGTATTATCGCAAGGGACGTTAGCACTGTCTCTGTAGACGTCTCTGGCATTTATAAAAGCTTCTACATCAGACTCAGGTTGACCGTCATACCTGTGTGTACATTTTGGGAAGTTACCGGTATTGTTTCTTTGCATGGATGATAAACGTGTCGCTCCTAGGAGATCGATGAACTGTTGTACACTTAAAGTTGCGGTTTGCAAACCTTGTGTCGTTTCGTCGATGAGTGAACCTTCAACTTTAGGCATGATGACGAATGAATGGGGCTTCACTAGTTGGACGCCAATGTTATTGGGATTATCTGGCAGATAAACAGTTTGTTATTTACTACTACACAACACACAATGTTTTAGTGGGTTAAACACTATACTTTACCAACTAACTTTACTAATTAAATCGTACAAACGTTAATAATGTATAAAAGTTTAATGAGTGATTTGATTATAACTGCATAAAACGTGTATGTTGATTCGGTTTCAAGATACTCTTTCTTTGAATGAATAACCTCATTCTTCTAGTGACTGGCACGCGTTTTAGCGCGTCCTCCTCGTGATCTCTTCTTTTCTTCTTATTAGCCGGCTGCCTTCTTGTGCAGCCTCGTACTGCGCCTTACGGGAAGAGGGCGCTGGGCGTTACAATAGCTATTTTTCGGAAAGTTTGAAACCTGTATCACAAAGGGAAGTTCGAAAACTTGTAATTGACACCTTGTCACGCTGTATAAGATATAATAAGGAAAATAATGTTTACAGATCAAAAAATTTAATTTTCCATAAGTCATGTTTCCACTAGTTCTAGCTAAGTTAATTTTTGGCAATAATGTGTGATTTTAAGTTTACAATAAATAGATCTGATACAAATATACAACCAGTAACAATAGAGGAATATCCTTTAAAAGGTTTCACATCTAAAAAATTACTTACTTATTTTATAAATCCTAAAATGATTTTAGTTCATATTTTATTAAAAATCACTAGTTTCTTTGCTGAATCACCAGATCGTGAATCCTACATTAATCTATCCACTCTAAGTGCCATGTCGCACCAAGTCAGTCAAGTCATCTCGTCAAGTCAAGACCAATAAAATCAAGTCAGTCAGTTATTTCACACCGAATGACTTCAGTAGGGAATTCGGTGTGACTAACTTGATTTTATTGGACTGGCTTGGTGCGAAATGGTACTTGAATTAGAAGAAATTACTTTTTGTTCATTATATCCTATGTTCTTTCTCTCCATCTCCTTCATATATTTATTTATTCATTCTTCATGATGGTTATCATGTAGTCGTTAATCAAATTCCATTTTATGTGTAGTACCGGATAATATAACAAAGGTGTTAGTGCAGTTTAGTGTAACCGTAACTCCAGAGTAACTCCAGAGCTGAACAAAACACAACCTAGATTTCCTAAAAATGTAAATTCTATTTGGTTTAAATTCCCAACACGCATGCGTTATAATTCAGCACTGGCTGCTCTAGCCTGCACCTCCTATCGATTCAGCGCAGCGAGTGCGTTCCGAGACTGTCCGGAACTGAGTAACAATCAGTGCAGTTCAGGACACACTAGGACTGACTAACAAACAAACCGTGGCTGACTGGAACTAACGAATTTTATTATTTGTTATCGTAATTTCAAATTTCGATTTCTTTAGTAAAAATAGACCAAAGTAGTATAGTACTAAATACAACAATAAATTTAGTACCAGTCCTTGTTTATCATTTATTATTCATATACAACATGTTTGCACAAATTCTCAATAAACTCGCAGCTCTGCACACGAATGTACTGAATAAACTTAAATACAGAATAAATACAAATAAGGGCGTTGTTTAGTTAGTTTACATAAATCTGTTTAAGTTGTTCCAAAAAGCTGAGTCTTGTTTACACTTTTCACGATATAGCAACAATAAATAACATTAACATATAAACGAAATATTAAATTGTAATGTTTTGCCAAATAGTGTTTAACGAGACAAGAGTTATTGCCAAAAATTCGTTCTCTAGAGAAATGCAAACAGAAATTTGATTGAATCTTCTCTGCCCATTTTTCTTGATTAAAATCACTTGTGTTGATTTCACGATTGTTGATTTTTCAACGATCAGTAAAGTAAAGTTCATAACAGGACCGAGCTGGACTTTGACTCAATTTGTAACATAGAGGTTTAGTCAAAAAATCCGGAACAAAAAATATTACGATTTTCAAAAAATCAAATTATGGCTTCTTGTATGTACTAAGCTACCATTAGAATGTATTTTTAAGAAACTTGTATTTTATTATTTGGGTCTTCTGGCTTTTACTATATTGGGAATTGTTGCAATTGTATGACATATCTTCCAACCGATCAGCCCTACAAATAAATGTTATTGGCAACACTGGTAGGAAATTGAAAACATAATTTTGTGAGATTATATGTATAGACAGTTTTTTTAGCAAGTTATATGAAAATGTATGTATTGACATTCAAGCGAATATCCCTTCTTTCGATAACCAGATATAAAATGTCATCACGAAGCTTAACTTCGTTTGGTCAGAATCTGGACCAGTAAGAATTTGCTTCAAACCATCAACTTCCTTATATTCCTCCGGAATTTTGCTCGGAAAGTAGCAAACAGATTAGAGGTATTAACAATAAAAAGTGATTTTCTAACAATATAGGTTGTAAAATGTTACATCCATAGATATTATAGAGTGTGATATAGGTCAAAATATGAACAAAATTTTTTAAACTCAATACTAAGAGTTTTTTTATAGAGAATAAACTTACTCAAATATCAACTTGCTTTGCGACTGCAAATATTTTGTTCATATTTTGACCTATATTCGAACACGCTGTATAATTTCTGTGGATGTGTGCAGAAGTCATTGGAGGATTCGAGGTATTTCAATGCTAAGAAGGTCGATGTTCAAGTTACATTAGAAATTTTAAGGTCGATGTTCAAGTTACATTAGAAATTTTAAAGTTTGTAAATGTTAGACGTTTATGTAACCCAGTTTAGCTTTAGTTTTTGCCTAGGTTATGCACATTTAATATCTTCAATAAATGAAGTTATTACATTGTAGTAATCAAACAACGTGCCGGCCCATCCAGCTTGTTCATGTTTTCTTCGCTTTACAACATTGGGCGGGTACTTAACTTTAATCAAGCAAATTTCATTTCAAATAGACGTTAAATAAATATTAAATTAATAATCAGAAGTGAAATAGAAAGTTGCTATATAAGAAATTTTATTAAAAAGTACAAAATCAAATTTTATATAAATCCTCCCAATATAGCTTCGGCTTAATAATTTCGTCATTGTTTTTGAAGTTACACTACAACCGTTGAGTGAGGAACAACAATGTCAGTCAACGCTACAACATAAAGGTACACTAATTCGAAAATGAGTGAATAAGGATGTTAAATTTCGGGGAAATATTACAAGACGAATTAGATTCTGTAGAAGAGCAACTTAGGATTTCACAATGTAAGTAATTAAGGACCTGAAGCATAATGAGTTAGGTGGTTGGTCTGGCTTATTTATCAAGTCTCTAGACTCTAGACCTGGAGCATGTAATAACTCCTGCTATCCCAAAGCGGGTGTATCGCAATATTAAGGTCAAAAACTCAATTAGAAATTTTATCGAACGATTACTCCCACTTGATATCACGCTTTACTATTTTCTTTTCTAAAATATATGCACCATATAAAAATTATGTCAGCCTGTAGCAGACCATTTATACATAAATTGTGGATAAAAAGACTATTCGAATTTTGCCATTTTGATTGCACTTTAATCTAGGTTATAAATATACCCCTTTCCTAAATTTTCTTTTGAGGTAGTTTCTCACTTTTTATTCTTTTTGCGTTCTCTCAAACGTCGAAAATTGTCTTTTTGTCGGTAACAAGCCAGCACGAACGACGACCACGTCGCACAAAAAATAAAAGAAGCGTAGGAAAAATAACGTGGTAAAAAAAAACTTTTCCACAAGCGTGAAAAACTTTTTCGCAAAGTCTTTGGGCGTTTTGTCTCTTAAAGCAAGTTACAAGACTTGTAAGTAGTTCGAAATTAAAGTCGAAACCGAGTGCTTGTTGTTATTTTTTCTTTCTACTTACCATCACCATTACACTTAAACTACGCTAAGAAAAGAAACAGAAGGAACGCGAAAAAAAAGGATTTTCTGCTATATATGTATTTGCTAGAAGAGTAGAAAATATATGTGGAAAAGTAAAGTGGCAGTCTGTAGTCCGGTTGGTTTAAAAGTACCAGCCGTATTCGCGACTTGAATAATTATTTCGTTTGCTTGAGAGAGAATTTCTAATCGAAGACGTCAGGATTCAGCGGACTTTCAGGACAAGCAAAGAAACTTAATAAATAAAACATGTTTTTACATCAAAGTTAAGTTTTTCCTTAATTTAATTCTGCCTTATTTCTATATACATTATATGCTTTGGTATGACTTTCAAGATCGAATTGGAAACGAATTGCTATACCGATGTAAATTGAAAACTGTCCTAACGAGTTAGTACACTTCACTTGCGAATAAGTCGAATAAGACAGGCGCACGCAGAGTAAGGTGAATAAACTAATCAAAAAGTTGATAAATAAATCAACCAAAACAACAAGCTAGGTTCAGCAGAGGATACTCCTCGGGTTTGGAACTAGAAAGCTACGAGAAAGGTTGGGCGGAAGTTGAAATACAGGACTGCTGAAAGGTTTATACAGGGTGTCCCATTCTAACGAAATAGTTCGATTACAACTAAACGGTTAGAGATAGACGAAAAATGAAAATACCATGTGTGTATTTTCGCAGAAAATACACCTGTACATATAATGAAACTTTGGACCAATGGAAAGAAAGCTCGTTTCCGCTTCTAAAAGTCTGAGAAAACCGCAACATGCTATCTTGCCCCGTCTCTGAGCAATGAATTTTTAAAATATCCCTTGCAAGTGACACTTCTGGAATAAAAGTTAACATGGCGGCTCAACGATTAGAGCAACGGGTCGACTATGGGGTATCAGCCGATTCCAAATTTTATGCAGAATTCAAAAATGGAGAGAAAGTTACGGGATGCTATTTTTAAAAAACATACTGTTACATACTGTATACTGGAATATATTTTTACGAGATGCATCTCAAAAAATTAAAGCAACATGGCATTTTCATTTTTCGCTATCTCCAACCGTTTAGACGTAATCGAAGTATTTCATGAGAATGGGACATCCTGTATACACATATTCGTATACCTGTAGTGGGATCCTGTTCCAGATACGAGAATGATAAAACTATACTACTTAAACTAAACCAAAAAATAGCTTAATTTCGTTAAAAATGTTATTTCAATTTCAAAAACAAAAATTCGGCAAAAAAAAGTAGAAAGTAAAAGTACTAAATTAGTAGATAGATCGTAAAGAGAAAGAAAAACAGTTGATTCGGATATTCACAGTCTCCGCAGAAAATCAAGAGAATAATTCGGACCTTCAATTTATCACGAACAGGAGCGTCTGGGATCGTCTCTAGACTCTAGGGAGTTAGACATTAGCTGCTTTTGATTTGACAGTTTTAGCAGCTCCGGACCAGCTTAGTCTAATCTAAGGTAAGGCGGAGTTGGGTTCATTCTATTTGATTGAAGCAATACCTGTGCTAAATGGTCCTAAAGTGGTCCAGAATGAACGCAACTGTACCTACTGAAGAGTAGATGAAAAGTGGAAGTGAGGGCGCATACTTCATGTAATTATTAACATTAACCATAAACACGATGGTGTATTCTAAGTTTAAATCGCGAAGATAAAAAACGTTGACGCCTTTTGTTTTGCAAAACGCATTTGCGAAGCAGCTGCGGAGCTGCCTTATTTGCAAACTATTTCTCAATAACTATATCGTGACTGCACGTATTACATCATAGATAGTTAATTTACTATACACAATGTTTTGTTACGAAATTAGATAAGTATTACAATCAGGAGAGTTAAAATATTAAAAGCAACAACTAGGAATCGTGTGCTGATATGTATGTTCATTTTGACTACGAAAAAAAACAAAAAAAAATATGATTAATATAAATTTTAAGCTTTTCCTCGCCTTTTTTTAAATTTTTCAATAAGTGGACAAGGAATCTATCTATCCAGAATACATTGAAAATGCCAGATAGGATGTTTATTAAAAAACAAAATTAATTTGCAAATTCAAATTAAGAATTAAATAAAGAAATAGGTAAATTCGCACGATACAAGTTAGAAAAACATATAGCTGCACTCTCATACAAAATTGCACAGTTTTACATGTCACTGAGCATTGATGTAGCAATATATTGTTAAATAAACAAAGTTGCGTTGGTTAAATTTATTTGCTAACAATGAAATAAGTACAACAATTCCTCAGAAACTATCGGCCAGCGCTTTGAACCTGCGCAACTATTTAGTAAGTTACAACTTAGTTATATTACATCGGTTAAATGTCGAAACATCTGATTTAATTAGCATTTTAATTACCAAAATGTTAAATTAATCAATACTTTAAAAAGAACCAACAAGTAAAATACAGTCCACTTTTTTCGCTCTCATGAAATATTGACTTATGAGGTGTACTTAATAGAATTCTGCAAGGGCGCCAAGAGTCAAAAACTGAACTTTGTTACCAAAAGTCCTTGCACTGTTTGAGGCTGAACAGCCAACGCCCTTGTTGTATAAAATACGAAATGCTCTTTTGAAACGTCAGAAAGATCCGCCGTCAGATTTATGCGCATTAAGTCTGTTGCTATGAATGCGTAACGAGCAATTTATATGATTTTTGCAAATCCTTGTGTTGCATAGGAGGGTAACATTCAGAAATATCGAGTTTTAGAGGAGAATCGAAGAAATTCATTGAACTCAAATCACATTGTATAAAGTAAATACAAAAATTGAATGTTGGAACACAGCATATTATTTATTTATGCATATGTGTACATGCATTGAATATAAGTCGGTACAGGTACGGCAGCACAGCTTTCCTACAATGTAAAATATTCGTAAAATTACATTTAATAGTATCACATAATAATAATAATATCACATATCTGTACAACGTTCATTTTCCTATTCAAATTATTTCCAAAACCGGGAAATTTTATGAACCACGACAGATTTATTAAAATGCCATGTCCGGAGACCAGATACTGAATTTTGCTATAATGTCAATTTCGACGTTTATAATTAACATTCAAATGCTTAATTATGTCATTTCAATTGTCAAGGCATAGCAGCATAGTGCCAGAGTGTTTTCCTAATAATTTGAATTTATTCTGTTCTTTGGCCGCTGATTGTTTTCATATGATTGAAATGTTGACGAATATCTTCCATACAAAAACCCGAAATCAATATTTATTTAACATTTCATGTTTTGACATTACTCCTGGTATAAAAGCTAATGGCATAGCAAGCTGCCCAGAAGGACATCACTCCCAAAAATCGCTTTTTGTACTTGCGGGTGTATGTTAAAACCTTGACCGGTTACATTTGGCGTGAAAACAATACTTTATTAAATACCATCCGTACATTGGCCAGAAAGTAAAACATGAACAAAATATTCTAATAAAAAAGTAGAAATAAATTTATAAAAGCGACGCTAACCGGTGTTTATGAATGAAGAGTTAACTTACATTTTGAAAGTTTTATATGATTGCGTGTGCTTCGTGGTTGTAAAAGTGGAATGAGGCGCAACCTTAACGCAGTGATACGAACTCGTCTCTGTGGAGACCACACGAAACGACGACTTGGACAATTGCATGGGAGATATCAGTCTGGAAAACTTATTCTTTCTTGCTAGAAGCTTTACTGCATCATCACACATCTTTATGTGTCGCAACAGGGACGTATATGGACACTATTTCTCACGATTTTCACAATAAATTACCACAATACTCAGTTACGAAAACTTAACTTTTCGATATGTGCCGAAAAGTGTCATTTTTGAATTTATTGCCTAATAATAAATATCAATTAAGTACACAGTTCATGGATTGGCGTACAACGTACAAACATTTCAAAAGAAGAGTAGAAGGAGTCACCATGAGGGACAGAAGGCGAAATGCAGAAATAAGAGAGAAACTCGAAGTCATAGCAACGCAGCCGAAGATAGAACAACGACAACTGAGATAGTTTGGACACATGTGCAGGATGCAAACCCACCGATAAGTAAAACAAATTTGGGATGCAAGACCAAAGGGAAGAAGAACAAAAGGAAGACTCGGAATGGCAGAATAACTCAAATATACAATACTGAAAGGTAAGGGAAAGGACTGGAAACAAGCACAAGAAAGTGCAAAACACAGAAAACAAAATAGTTCAAGCCCATGCCTTGACGCCTAACCATAAAAGAGGCAAAATTGATTAAGAAAGAAAAATTATTGAACATAAATTATTGCCGTTTTTTAAAAACTCATTTTGGCCCAAACTTAGGAATGCTTTCACGCAAACCAGCTCACAATGAGCCTATAAAAATATAAATTTTATACATTTTTGGGCCACGAGAAATTTCTTGGTTATTTACATTTCGTACTTGAGTGGCTACACCTTTCATCACATAAGTTTCATATAACTAGTGACATATCGAAAAGTTGACATTTCGAAAACGACGAAAACAATTATGATGGTTCAATAGCCATTACAATGGGAGGGATCCACCATTGTCTCCCGATATTAATTCTTTATTCGGAGACGTTATAATACGGGCACGAACAGTCATTATATTCATATGTTCATTAGGATGTAGGTACGGAAAATTGTCAGGATGCCAAAGAAAAGCAGGCAGTACGCTAGTACGCACTATATTTAATAAATCGGCATCAGGATCACGCACCAATGCACTAAATTTAAGAATTTAAGACCCGAGGTTGAATGAGCAAAATTAGATTCGGGTGATATGCTATTAAATCAGGTAAAATCTTTACTCTTTCTCAAACGGCGCGGCGCTAGTATTCACGTTCATAACTTTCGGATTGTTTCAGTTGACGCCTGCTCCCACCCCTTTCCGAAAGTTACCTCTCCTCGCACAACAACAACAATAGCAGGTAGAATAATACGAAATTAGCTAAGAACGACATAAACAACACAGTGACTTAGTGTGTGTATGCCTGTTTGTGTGCGTACTAACGAATGAATTCGAGTTATTGAATGTATATCCATCACTATCTCGTAAGGTAAAAAAGTGTTTTCTTTGTGCAAATGAAAGTCTTCTTTACATGAAACGAAACCCATCCAATGGAATGTTACTTTTATCAAGATCTATATTATAGGAGTACAATAAGTGAATAGTATTTCTTGTAATGAAATCAAATGTATTCATAAAATTTTTGTAACATAAATAAATAAAGAAGAATTCTGACAGTTGAAAATAAATTTAAAAAAAAAAATTCCGGCGCTCTATGGTCGCCCGTCATTGTCGCCATTGTCCCCATGGTCCCCATTATAATCTTCATCCCCGGGGATGGGATATAGGGCCTCTAGTCTGGCCCTCGTATATGCTAATACGCGAGGTATTAGGCTCCTGTTTTGTCGCTATAACAAAGGTACAAATATATAATTACTCAATTTATTTGGAAACCACAAGAAAAGTCGTTAGGGACACGTTCTTCAATAAAAATCAAGTACTTGTAGAAGCAGGTAGAAGCAGGAATCATGATCTTTCTTTCAGACTTTGTCCAAGTACTAAAAAAAATTCACTTACCAAAATACGAATAATAGCGTTCAAGTCCTCCTCATGTGGAAGAGGAGGACGAAGCGGCGGACGTTCGTCGTCGCGTCCATTGTTACGCCTGTATGGCCTGTACTCGAACTCTCTGTTTCGCTTTCGGTCGCCCATGTTTACTCTTTTGTATAAGTTTGTTGAATGAAGCAATGAATTCAATAATTCGGAATATATAAATGATAAGATGAAGATAGGGGAAATAGGAAGGAATGGAATTGTATGCGCTTGTTCAAACCATCGCGCATGCAACGCATCCAACTTGCAGAAGAAATAA